>VCNE01000266.1:0-15761 GCA_009869805.1 Oncopodura yosiiana | reverse complement strand
CCAAGACCAACAGATGATAAGATCCCCAGAAATACCCAATATGAATACCAATACATTTCATCTTTAAGCTGAAATTAAATACAAAAACATTCATACATATATTCATCTATATAACATCTATTTGTAATTACGTGTCTAGAACCTAGATCATCTTTACAGAAAAAGAAGTACAGTCCATAAATTATTCCAAAGAAAGCCGCAAGGAGAAATAGTCTTCTAGAATAAGGTATAGTTTTTTTGCGAGGATCATAAAGAGACATTGTGAATCTAAAAAGAGAAGAAGTTAATTAATAATTGACACTAGATAACAACAATTATTAAAATAATTATTAGTCTTATTACTTGTCTCTCAGATCTGAAAGCGAGCATGGAATTTCAAGAATGAAATAGTACAGCGTTTGAATAGGATGACGCCATAATACAAGACGAGCTCTCTGTTGTAGAAGATAATTACGCTCCTTCTTCTTCTTGTTTTCTGTTGGATCCTTACTCACCTTGTGACTTATATTATTTTGGTGAGTTTCAGACTCTTTGACTCGTCTTCTTCTCGGTATTCATCTTTACTAATTCTTCAGATTGTTTAAGTTCATCCAACCGTTTTATCTGTACAAATTAAGAAACCAATACAAACTAAAAATTAATATAAATACTCAATAAACAAAATTAACAATATATAAAAGACAACACATTTTAATTGAAGCTTGTGAGAATAGGGATAATAAATAATAACTAAAAAAAGGTCAGGCTTAAAACAATGTATACCACTGTGCGCTATTTGTAATAAAATATATCTACCTTACAAAAGCTAATTATTAATCTTCAAATTATAACTACATACATGCATTAGATAACAACAATTTTGAAAAGAGTAACAGTGAGTAGGCATAAAAAGTATATACGTAATTTAAATGTCACTGACTGATATATCACCAAACTAATCAGGAGGAAGTCAAATGAATTTTATCAGTATAGGTACAATAATAAACCTACTTTATAATAATACTGGCATGAGTCAAGTTCAATGTCCACTGCAACGTGTTGAACCATAACATTACATCACATAACTAAAATTAATTATTCTAAAAAAACTTGGTCACAAAGTAGCTCTTATATTTGATAAATTGCCAAAATAGAATCAGAAATATTCAAACTTTTTTACAATGCTACTGAACTAATCTACAAAAGTAATAGGATCATATGTAATCAGGGACTTTGGACCAATCGTCATAAGATATAAAATGAGAGAAGAAGGTCATACTTTATCATTTTGGGAGGTAGCTAACAACAAATACTAAAATAAATTCTCAAGGAGCTCTTATAAGTTATAACACTTCAAATAAAAATATTTAGCTCAGCTCACTTGGCAAAAACAGTGTTACCACTTACTTGACTACTGTTACTCTTCTCTGATAAATATTAAATTTATTATATACACATCCAAAATTGTATAGCAAAGCAGAACTACCAAAAATATTATTTCCACTCTTCATTCAAGCAAGAAAAACTAATATAAATGTAGAAAATGAGTGCTTATGTATTTTTGTGCAAATCCAAGCTAATTTGATTGCAACATAATGTGATATTTACATGGTCATGCATAATAAATATTCACATTTTTTCATTCACTCATACAATATAATAATAACAGCATTATGAATATAAATTCTACTACAATCACAAAAAGAGTGAAGTGGACCATTCATTTTATCATGCATTCATGCATTCAAATCTTTATATATGTACATGCCTCAATATGAATATTTTTTGTGGTTAATATTATTATTATTAGTTATATACAGCAACTACAACTAATACTACTATCTACAATCTACAACAGTGACATATACAGAAAAAAACAGAATATGACATGACCATAGTTTCACGAGTTCCACTCGGACGAATGCCTCGTTTACGAAGTTCCCATTTAAGCTCTTCCAATTCATTCCTTCCACCTTTTTTCCCAATTTTTTTCTTTTTCCCATTCATTTTTCTTGATGAGTTTATTCAAACAGAGAAAGAAATATTGCCCACACCAAAGTAGATATTGTTCCAAAATACTTTCAAATGACAAGTAGTAGTAGATTGTTGAGACTAGAGAAAGCAAGCTAAAGAATCACAAACAAACTTCCAAACAGAAACCCAGAAAAAAGAGCAAGTATATATTAGCAATTATTCTTATTATTTTGCATTATGTACAATACAATTTCATGTTTGTCCATATATGCAAAAGCAAATAAAATAAAAGTTTTTTTACTCAGTACTATTATAGTAACACGTTTTTGCTAAAAACATCAGTAATGGCTTTAAAACCAATACATTTGTAGTAAACTTATTTCATCACGGTCAATATGAAGAGAAAGCGTGCATAGTATCGGACAAAAATATTAGTGTATCATCATTATATACACACACAACATGAAGGCAATCGATCCAATATTAATACTGAATTATTAATAAGGTTTAAAGGTTCCTTGACACTTGACAGCTTAATCAATAGATTATCAGATCAGATCAAATGTGTACTAAATATATAAGAAGTAAAGATTGAAATATATTATGTCAAAAATTATTTCACATCAGGTTGGTTATAAAACACAGCAAAGTCATCTTTGAAATAAGGGTATAAGATTATATAACAGGTCAGATCAGGTAATAAAAAAGGAATAATAATAAAAGTCAACTCTCTAGTAAGAACAAAAGGATACAAGTTCATAGTTAGTAAGCAATGTCATTATCAAAAGGTCATAATGAGACCTATTAAATCAATTTCAAAATTACTTACTTCAAAATAGTTACAGACAGCTGTTGTACTTTCATTATTATTATAACAAATAGTTTTCAAGTGTTTCAACATTTCTGTGTTTTGATAAACTTTCATCATCACTAAATGTTTTTGTAATATAAATATACGTACAATGATTTTTTGTAAAATTGACAAAATAGAAGATAGTAGTATAGTAGTCTTTGAAGAAAATCGTTCAATGACTTTTATCCAAAGTTGATGACCTGACGATCGATGATAACTTTGATGACAGACGATGACGAAATTCTAGTTGATTTAACTTTCTTCTGATCTGATAATCTGATCAATTTAGAACCTCTATTAACATTTCCCTTTTCCAATTAGCTACTGTGTAATGTGTTTTCAGTTTCCCTTTGCAATGAAGCCGAATAATAAAAAAAACATTAATGTTACATACTTACATATTAAATATCACTAAAAAATAAACCCATTTTTGTCAATACATTGTACGCTCCCCAAACCAATTTTTTTCTAGATTTACTATATTTTAAAGGAGGTTCACTACAATAGTGTTGCAATTTATACTCGCATGCTAATTGCTATCTTTTGTAATTTAATTGCAAGTAACTACCACCAAAATCTTGTTGTTGTAATAAAAATAAACATTACTTATGAAGAATATAAAAATTTTGATATTGCTTACTTGATTTTTTCTTACCTACTTCATATGTACGGTTTGTTTGCTCTCGGTTAACTTTTAACACTAACTACAATTATGAATGAGAGTTGTATGAAAAAGACAAAAACTTACGAAACATTGTCTTTTTGTTTTAAAAAACTGCTGAATTTTTACAATAAATTACTTTGCAAAAAATTGTTAGAATGACAAGGCGCTAGTTTGAGTTCGCCGCTTTAATTTACCTAGCGTTCTTTATTTCCTTTTGCCTTTGTTCACATAAAATTCATGCATTTATAATCATGATTATGAAAAATGTCAAATAAGGGCCAAATAAGGCTAAAAGAACTGATGGAGCAGACCAAAATTTCTTACTAAATTTTATTTATTCACCAAATTTTCATTATTAGAAGGTTCTATATTCTTCAAATATTGCATTGACCTAGTTTTACTGTAAATTTTAGAGTCTAAAATATACTGTGCCAAATAATGCACAAATAGGAAGTATTCCAAGAAGTGTAATGTGTCATACTTGATACTTTATTGAACTACATAAAAGTCTGATTGGTTCAAGAACTGATTTCGTTTCAACTCCTTTTAAATACAATTGTTTTTTTTAACTTTTTTAATTCTTACAGTGCATATTGACTAACATTTGTCAAGAAAATGAGCAAATTCACTTTATTCTTGGTGCTGCTACTTGTGACTATTAGTTGTGGTGGTAAGTATTTAATTTTATTAGTATAAAATGTAAACATATGGTATCTTAGAATCCTTTTTTATTCATTCAACTTAGAAGTCTTTGGTCAAAATATGAGCAATGAAAACGACGACTCTTTTACTATGAATCCTACTGGAAGGATATTTGGAGGAAGTTATACAAAAGGGCAAGAATTCCCTTTTGTCGCCGCCCTGTATACTATGTGAGTAGAGTGTCAATGTCTTGAAATAATTTGAAAACTAGTAAATATGACACTTGATTAATTTTAGTAAACCACATTGGGGAATTTGTGGAGCAACCTTTCTATCAAACAAGTGGTTGATTACGGCTGTTCATTGTACTAGGCTATATCCTGGGAACATGAAAATTGTTACAACACCTAATGGACGAGTTGACTCATCTTCAAAATGGTACAAAATAGATAAAATCTTCAATCATCCAAATTACACAAGGTCAGGCCGTTCGTCCATTTATGCTGATGTAGCACTAATAAGACTCAAACAAAGAGTGAAAATGATTCCAGGAAAAATTGAAGGTGTGTGTGCCAAAAAAGATGAAGATTTTAGTTTTAGATCCAGGAACCAAGTTGACTATTGTTGGGTACGGAAATACAGATCTTGCAGGAACCACAACGTCATTTACCAAAGGACTCAAAAAAGCACAAGTGCGTGTCCTTAAATGTCCGTATAAACCAACATATTGCAAGAATACTTTCGATGTTAAAGGTGATACAACTAGTCAATGGGCAGGAGCTCTCGCTGTACGAATATTTATAATATTATTTATTACTGGTCACATTTATAATCTTCGTTTTTGCAGGGAGACAGTGGCAGCGCTTTATGTAATTTTAATATACTTCTTATGTCATTACCTCATTCATAAAATTCTTGACAATTATGTATTATAGTATACCAGCTACCAAATAGTAAATGGCGACTCATTGGTGTACTTTCCACCGGTCAGAAAGTGATTGGTGGTTCCAGCACTTACACTAGAATTACTGGTAATTTGGATAAACATTATGGACCCATTATTTAAATGTTAATAGTTGTTTGTCTCGGCAGAATTCAACGACTGGATAATTTCCGTGCTTGGAAATGAGGCAGAAATTGTCCAAAACTGTAACTGATAACCAAAGACTAGTTTTGCAATAAAATGCTATAAGGGTATCTTATTATTCAATTCAACAAAGTCTAAAATACGGAATATTTATTTAACTCATTCTTATAAAGCATCAATTTAAGTAGAACTATTGATAAAACTTTAACAAAACAAATTTCTTATTTTTATAAATAAGAAATTATAAAAATATTCAAATGTATTGAAAGATAATTTTGTCTATATAATTAGCACGACCAGAACAACTTACACTGGATCAGATTCTTCCATTGCCTGAAATAGTCAACAAAATAATATTTATTTCTTTCATATTGCGTCCACTTTTCGTGATTAATTCCCTTTTTTGGCGGTGGTGTAGGTATTACTAAGTCGTCATCAAAGCAGCTACAAATACAAAACTTCATGTCTCCATTTTCATATAATTCTTCTGGAGTAGCATCTTTTTCCCATGGGAGAGTACATATTCTAGCTTTCCTTTTCACATCGTCATATTCATATTGACTGCAAGTTTTTTGGCACTTCCTATCTGGCAATGAGTGTGAATTAACATTGCGACAAGTTCTTCCTAGACTTGTGAACTGCATTAATAAATATTGTTATATATTAGATCATTTAATTATATATTTAGATCATGATAATATTATGTAAGTAGGACTTACATTAGCTTTGCAATTACATATACACGTCCCAGTTGAGTCGCAAAGTGAATCTCTTGTGCCGCAAAAGGCATCGCAAAGTAATGATGTATTTTCTTCCCATCCAGTACATTGAGACAGAGAAGCGCTAGCAATGTTTATTAATACCTGTAATGATGCAATTAAAATTTCATTGAGAACTGATTTGAAATGAAAATACACTAGTATGAAAGATAAAAATAAAGTTACACAAGTATACATCATGCCTCATCATGATTCCATCCTTTATGTTATTAAATATAGTCATTATTAGTATTAACTTACTAAAATAGCAATTCCCAAAAACACAAGAAAGTTGCCTCCTCTAAACATTTTATCTCGTACAACACGTTAAACTCACTTAAGGGAGAACAGAGATTCAATTTTTGGTGTGAAATTAATTTACTGGGTGCCTGAAGAATTGCCTCACAATTGTGCAGAGTAATTACAAAAAATACGAACACTGAGTGAGACACTTTTAGGATGCAACTGACAGAACAAGAGAAACACCAAGGAAAAAGGATTTCAAATAAAGTTTTATATTCTCTAGTTGAAGTAAACTTTAAATCTGTTAAATCATGTAGTGAATATGAAAGCATCCTTTGCAGTTTCAAGATGAGCTGACATCAATTATAACTATACATGTATTGAATTCAGTAAGCAAAAAGGAAAGGCATTATATTGAACCATAACTATGAAAATGTATTTCTAGGACTTTTTTGATCTGACGAGACAAGCTCATAAAAATTTTACGATATGCAATAAACATGCAAGCAACAATGTAGCACATTACTGCAGTTACTGCACTTCTTAAAAGTAAATCCCAAGTATATGTGTGCCATATAAAAGTGTGAATTCTATATGAATGAACCTCTAGTTTTTACTTATTCAAAAGTAAAAACGTTTGTACACATTTTTTTTGTAAAAGCCGATAGGAAAATCATCTCAGAGTTGTAAAGATGCATCTTGTGAGAAAGGTTTTCACGTTTATTGATTGCAATAGCATACTAAGAGCAAAAAGTAAATAAGTGAAATGCTGACTATTATTAATTCCGAAATTAAAACGCATAATTTTTCGATCTATATCACAAAAAGTTGCACCACCAATGCTCTGAAATATGTAACCTATATTACAAAACGATGCAAATTAATGCCAATGTTTCCATAATTACATTAGCGTAGATCATTACACATCCACACTATTTTCACTTGATTACTTACTTTTTTGATATTTGGAGAAAAGAAGACTTTATTTGATAATAATGGATGCAACTACGACCAAAGAAATATCACTTAAGAGTAGTCTTCGTCATAATGGTAATTTAAGTCAAACTGCTGACACTAACAAAATTTTAACTATTTTTTAATACCTCACACAGAAGACAATTATAATAAGTCTCAAGTTACGTCAACTACAATTGCCAGCAGTCGAGCTGATGTTGAGTCAACTTCTCAACAAGACATAATTCCTTTAATTCTTAAATATGATCTTCCTCATCAATTACCAAGTAAAATGTCAAAAAACAATAATTATAACAAACTCTGAAAATATATTTTTTTAAATTTCATAGAGCAAACAAAAATATTAGATTGTCCATATGGCTTAGAATTTCTGATGACTAATGAATGTATTTTAATTGAGCGTCGACCTGAAAATCATATAGAATTTTATGGAGCTCTTCGTTTGCAGTCATTTGCTCAATTTGATATTTTTGGAGATTCAGGAAAAAGAATTTATTGTGCTGTAGAGGAAACAACTCAGAATGCCGTTACTTGTATAAGAGATGCTAGATATTTTACATTGAATGTTTATAATTATAAAACAGAGCAAGTGTTGAGGATTCATAGACCATGTACTTGTCCATTTTGGTTTGCTCAATATTATTGTCTCTGTTGTATTTATGGATATAAAGGATTTGGGAATGTACTAAGCGAACTAAACAAGTAGATTAAATGAAAACTAAATTATGGTTTATTTTTTATTCCAGGAAGTGATTGTTACACTGCCTGATGAAACCCCACTAGGAAAAGTTGTTCAAAGATTTTCATTACGCTCATCAAAATTTGACATGTATAACACAAATGGCCAACTTGCATTTAAAATTGAAGGACGCCCTAAAGATGGAATTATTGATGTATTTGTTCCTGGAAGAAAACACGACCCAATAGCAATGATAGAAGTTTATTTAACACCACCAGAAATATTAGAATACTATTCTGTAACAATAGATGTAAATTCGTATCCAATTGATCGTTTCATAGGCATTACATTTTTTCGACCAGATTTTGACTATAAAAGTCGCTCTCTTGTGGTAGCCACAGTTTTTCTAATGGAATACATTGGTTGTAAAAGATCAGGAGACTATCCACATTGCTTTGAATTTCTACCAGAAGACTATTTAGTTAAAGAAGCTCAGCAAAGAAATTCATTACCAGCACCAAATCATTATCATAATCATAAAGAATATACTCGACCAATTATTTTCAATGCTCAAGAAGTTCCAATTGTTCATGTTTCAAAATCTCAAGAAATGTCATCGTCGGCTCTTCAACATCATNTCATTACCAGCCCCAAATCATTATCATAATCATAAAGAATATACTCGACCAATTATTTTCAATGCTCAAGAAGTTCCAATTGTTCATGTTTCAAAATCTCAAGAAATGTCATCGTCGGCTCTTCAACATCATCTTAAGAAAAAGAAGCAAGGAGCTTGTGCTTGTTTATCTTGTTGGTGTCAAGTTTGTTGTATTTGTTTTGTGGTAGCTATCAGAAGAAATTCAGTGAGATGTTTTCAACTTCTTATATTTATAATTCTACTCATAATTACTATTACAGTGTATTGTACTGTTACTTAATAGTCATAAATTAATTTTTAGTGCTTAAATTGAATCATTACAGCAGCAAAGCTGACAAAGATTCCAAATAGCTATATTATTGAAAAATATAATCAGATATATAAACTCGTTTAATTATCTTTACGTTTTGTAAAACTCACTGATCCCAAGAATCTATAAGAGACAGTGAAAAATCCATATTCCATTAATTGCAATTGTGTTTGCATTACATTCATGAAGTAGTAATTTTAATTCTGCTATTGATAATTTAGAATAATTTCCATCTCTATAAATCCAACTTGACAAAGATTCCATCTGCAACAATAATGTAGAATTTTCTATTTAATTTTTGTTAACATAAAACAAACGTAGTAACCTTCTTATTAACTGAAGCTGCTTTAATCAATGAAAAGAGAATTACAAGCATATGTATCACATCTCCAATTGCTCCACTAATTGTCACTCTGCGAAAAATTTGAGTTATGATATGTAATGCAAAATGCATTGCCTGCATAATAAACACAATGGCACAAATTCCAAAGCATTTGTTTATTAGATCAGCAACAGATTTTAATTGAAAAAAATACTTCCAATATCTGTGGAAAGAAAAGTACATAAATTATAGAGAGCTGAACATTATTATAGTAAAGTGGATACCTTGTAAGTTGATTTGGATTTTTCATCAAGCAATCCAACAAAGTTGGATATTATAGCTGAAATAAACATTGCAACAACAGCAAATAAAATCTGGACGCAGTAATGCGTAATGTGAGAGTAAACTATAAGAATTTCCAACAGAATTACGCAAGCAATGTTAGATTCAGAAACTCCAGAATATTCACTACTGATTCTTTGCCATAAAATATTTTGGAATGATGTTGCAGCATTTGATTTTTCCATATAAGCACCAATAATAAATACTTCTTTGATGATTGGTGCACCAAATGTAATTCCAAGTACGAATAATTTGATCTAATTTACGACAAAATTATTTATTTTGTTAATCATATTCTTTAAATATCAACTCACCTTGATATCATTGTTTGTTTTCTTTTTCCGTTGCAATGCCTTTTCTTTCTCATTTTCTAAGATTGAAAAGTATTTGACGCTTTCCTGGAAAAGTTGTTGCATTGCAACTCCTTGACTTTTATCCCACATGAGTTGAAACCAAAATGAAATTGTGACAGTAGTAGTTGAGAAAAGAAGAATGTAGTAGCATTGCTCAAAATTTGTATGATTAATAAATGAAAATTCTTTCAATCGATAAATGTAGCATACAGTCATCACTAGTGACCATGTCAAACTCATCAGCTAAAAGAATTACAATTTTTTATTAACTAGTTTTATTTATAATGGCAGTTAAAATTGGACTACCTTCCGATACCATGATGTAATTAAGTCATAAGATCCAGTGTTAAAATTCCATTTGAAGTGATATGGAAAAAATCCAAAATGGTAAATAACAAATTGAAAAAAAGAAACTAAGGTATTTGCAGATTGTTGGTTCGTCCATTACTCTGCTGTCAATTTTAAGATTTCTAATAAAGTCATTCAAGTCAGAATAATATGATTTTATGGGGAATGTCATTATTGTATGTATTAAAATTGATGTGTGTTTAATCAAGTATCAGAAAATTTAGACAGAAAATACATGTTAGTATAACCTTCAGAATCGGACAAGACAAAGTCCAGTAGGGTAAGGCAAATTGAATTTATTGTGTAGTATTTATTTGACTGCTATAAACTAAAAAAGTGAATTTCTTTCTACATGCAAATTAAAGTTCTTGTTTGTTGAGTACTGAATAAACAATTCTGACGTTCAAAGTGAATTGACTAAAAATGTAATTTCTTAAAATGTCACTCTCCAGTATTGAAATTTAATACCATTACTGAAACGTGATGATAATGCTACAATAAACTTTAATGTCGAAACTGCATCATCACCACAGAAAATGTGATAAAGAGTCCAAACAACTATAAAAAATGTAACATGGATGATTAAAATTATAAATACTTTGAACATCTTAAATTAATTTTTCTTACTGAGCCTAAGAAGCTATAAGTCACACTAAAGAAGCCATAACCATTTAACGCAATCGTCTTTTCAGAACATTCATGTAGCAATAGTTTCAAGTCTGATGAACTCACTTTCAAATGATTTCCATCAGTATAAATCCATTTGCTAAGATTTTCCATCTAGAAATTCATTAGTCCATTACATAGGTACATATTTCTTCAGAATTTCTTAACTAATGCTAAGACTTACTTTCTTACAACCTGAAGCTGCTTTGATAAAAGCGTACAAAACAATAAATATGTACATGAAATGTATAGAAAACCAAGATAGTGTAATGTCATCAAAAATTGTCATCAAAAGAGATAATGTAAATTCCATAGACTGGAGCATAAACATAATTGCAGAGAATCCAAAGCATTCGTTTAATAAGTCAACCACTGACTTGAGATTAAAGAATGTATCGACAACCTTTTGAACTGGTCTTTGACTATCATCGAGCATTGTCACAAAAAATGACGTCAGTTCAAAAAAGTACATTGCAACAACAGAGAATAAGTAAAAAAGACAATGTCTCGTGATATTTTTGTAAAAATTGTAAATTTCCAGCAAAAGGGCGTTAGCAAGACTCATATTTAAATCGAGAAGGTATTCAGCACTTAGTTTTAAAACCAAAGTGTCCTTCAGTGATTTCTCTAATTCCATACGTGTCACAATGTTAAGAATTTCTCGAAATGTGACCAGTCCAAAAGTTGCTGTCAAAATGAAGAGCTTTATCTAAAATCCAATTAATATGGTATAAGCGTTAATTTTAATTAATAAGTAAATATTTGCTATATCTTACTCTGATACTTGGCTTCATATACCATCTTCTGTTAATTTTCTTTTTTTCAAAGCAATTAAAGTACTTTTGACTAACTTCGAGTAAATGTTTGATTCTGTTTCTTTGAGAAGGAATCCATATTAGTGTAAACCAATAAAAAGTAGCCACTAACTCTGTGTTCCTCCGTAATATTAAGTAGTATTTAAGGAAAACGGTTGACTGATTTTCGTTTTTTATGGAATTGATGTTTAACAAGTTATACGTGTGATCTCCGATCATCAATATTGACCAAATGAAGCAAAGTACCTAAGAAAAGCAATGCGATTTTTCATAAATATTTAAGTAGAAGTTTTGTGTTAATTTCAAAAACCTTGCGAAATGTGGATGTGGTCAAATCGTAAGAGCCATTTATAGAATTCCATTTAAATCTATAAGGCGATACTCCAATATTGTAGCAAAGATTGTAAAAGAAACTAATGTATTTGCACTGGAATGGTTCCTCTATGTTTTGTATTTTAAATTCTTTGATAGAGTTTACAAATATAAATTCTGACTTCATTGCTAAAAGCTAAGCACTTTCTTATTAAAATATCAATTTGATAATAAAAGCTATTCCAGGGCATATACTAACAACTATATAATGCTCTATTTATCTAATTCAATTCCAACACTAAAGAAAATTAAATTGCTTCACATACTTGGAAACGACGAAATGTATTGATTCATACTTTATGCATAGCTTAGCTTGGGAAGTCAAATCATTCCATGGTCGACAATGACTTCAGAAAAAGCACACATTCCAAATCTGACTTTATACTTGCACAAGAAAGATAATAACCACAGTAGCCCTATTCCAAATTTAAAGGTCGGCATAAAATCCCTTGAGTACTGGAAACATTATTTGACTTTTACTTACTATTTATGCCTAGTACCATTTAAACTAAAATTCAACAAGGAAATTGGCATCTATGAAATTCAAGCCGGTAACAAGTTTCACAAGGTATAAACATAAATCATTTCATAATGTATATTATCCAATTAATTATTTTTAATTATACGCAGGTACTATGCTTCTTAGGTTTGATTTGTGTAGCTATTTATGCTGTACGTGATGTTCGTTCTTTGCAAATTCAAAGTGTTAAGAAAAATCCAATGATATATTTTGAGTTGTTTTTTACCATGTTTAGTCTTTTATATTATTCGTGTTTTGTTTATAAATTTTTCTTTGCTTCAAGTCTTGAAAAAATTCAACGAGTTCTTAATTCTGTACAAGGAAAGGCCATTTGCTCGGAACCTAAAAAGTACACTGAAAACATATCTTTCTTTGGGCGTAATTTTAGTCAATTTAAACCATTGCTGATGTCATTGCTATTGCTATACTATTGCATTCTCTTCTCCGCTTATTCTGTAATTAGTATCAGTTTACTAAGTATTGACAATGGACAAGAAGTCTTTCCTGAGTTAAAAAGTCGTGCTAAAAGTTTGGCTCAAGCGTTTTGTCTAAGTGATGGCCTGGTTGATTCTTATCCTTATTTATTTATTGGACTGAATGAATTTTCTGAATTGATTGCTGAGTTTCAAATTCAGTTTGGAGATGCTTTTTTCTTTAGCTGTACATTTATAATTCAAGAATTGGTTGACAGCTTTATTGCAGATTTGGATCACAAAGATGTATCTGCCTCAGAAGTAAGCATATCGATATACTTTAGCTTAGTTAGTACTTATATATGCAAAATTGATCAAGTTCAAAATCATTTTTCTGACAGATTATAGAACGATATGATAACTTGAAGGAAATAAGTAGAGAAATAAATGACTTGATTGGATTTAACGTTTTTCTCTGTTTCTCATCCAGTATTTCATACTATCCTAAAGCAGTTGGGCAAATTTTTGACAACACTAATTTTCTACACTTATTGATTCAGTTTCAGTATTTTGCCTTATGGATATTTACTTTTAATAATGCAGCCAAAGTGAATCACACTGTAAGCCTAAAATAGACATAATTTAAATAAATAGGAATTGAAATTGTAATTTTTTGTATTTGTATTAAGATGGAGAAATTTAAAGTTTGGCTATTTTATAAAAAGAATTATACAAGATTTTCAAGTTCAGATCTTCAAGTTTTGATTCCGCAAGTTGAAATGTCTGATTCAGTTTGCATTAGTGCTGGGATTTTTAACATTACTTATGGATCTGTTGGATCGGTAAGAATTAATTATTTTACATTTATGAATGTAAAGCTGATAAACAATTTTTGATCAGATTATGGGAGTTGTGCTAACATGCTGCATAGTTGTTATTCAATTTAGCTTGGAATCTAACATTACTCAAGTAACTTGACTTTGCTAAAACTTTTGTATCTTTTAGTTCAAATTAATTTATTAATCAACATTAGCACCTTTTGCATATAATATATGTAACATTTTAAAATCCAAATCAATCTAAATAACTATCTATAATAATACTGAAATTGAATGTTTTCGCTGAAGCACTTTTAAAATAAATAGCAATTTTAACAAATTCTTACAATTAGTAAAAGCGTGGACATAATTTTTATCACTCTTTATAAACTTGACATTTATCAAAAATTAGAGTTGTTCCTCCTTAGACACATTGACAAATTCCACTATTCTTTTTCTCTTTTGGTGGTGGAACATTACTCTGTGTATTGTTTGTTGGAACTTGTCCATTTTGTACATCCGTTGTTGTTTTGTCTTGTGAAAGAGATGGTGAAGAAGGCTGGTGGTTTTGTTCTGTTGCTGTCTCAATTGATTGAAAATTGTCTTCCTCGCCTTCTACAGGATTCTGTGATGAGTAATCAGAATGGCTCCAGCCTAACAAAATTAAGAAATTTAACTAAAATCTACTTATACTCTTATTTATTTATTTATTATTCTCTTACTGTAATATGGTCCACCTGCTCCAGCTCTTCTACCTCTTCCTCCATACATAGAGCTGGCTGAGCCATTTGTCACACTCCAGAAGCTAGGCATTTTGTATTTGTCAAAATATCTCAATTAGTAAATTGTAGTTAGACCGCCTTAAGTTTAGACTTTGACACTTGGAAGTTTGTTCTCTCACTAAAGTAACTTTTATACTAGCAAAAATTGCTATCTTATATTTTATTTAATTTGTGTACTACAATGTAAGATCCTAATTTGTTCAACTACGCTCTAAAAACTTTTTGGAACGTTCTTCTCCAGTTGTTTGATTTGGGTTTAGCGGAGTAGAATACACATGCAAAAAAAGCTGAGTGCTTCTATTGATTTTCTTCCAAGTTTATGCCAGTACTATATAAACTTTGTGTATACTTGTTGCTATATAGTACATCAGTTCTTAGCAGATGCGGAGTTTTATAAGTTTAGTAATCTTGTATATATCGTAAAAGGTATAATATGTAATGCTATAGGAAAATGAGATGCTCAGTCGTAGGTTGTAAAAAAAAGTTCTTGGAAGCTTCATGAAAGTTTTCTGTTTGCTTTCCCAAGAAGATTCCCAGTAGAATGGGATAGTCATGTTTCATGGTTAGTGTGTTTATTTACATTGTCACGGCCATTAGAAGATTGGAGTTTAGATTGACAAGAAAGGGCAACATGAGTCATATGCTTAATATGTCTATATTCTATATACAATTGGAAATAATGATTTTTTACTTTATGAGTTTATTCTCATTAGCACTTAGAATTAATTGAAGATAACATTTTAACATATAGAGAAAATTATGTCATTAAGGATTTAGGTTTAAGATTAAAGTGAATAAGGAAATGTGGTGCTACATAAATTGAATTAGTGTTTTTTTAAAGTGAAGAATTAAAGTTAATGTACTACATGCAATTAGTTTATTGTCCTCGTTGCTTTCGCCTAACATTCATAGAACCAGAAGAACTGCTTCTGGCATAGCTCGTCGCAGGTCTCAAAATAATTCGCTTGCCAACTTTAGCTTTGATGACAGGATTACGTTTCTCCCATTCAATCTCATCGTCATCTATTTGTAAAATTGAATTAGAATAATAGAATAATGAATGAATAAATTAGTAGGATATCGATTACCATATTCTAGTTCATCAGGTACATAGTAATAATACTCAGATCTTTTTCCATACAAAGTTTTCGCAATTGGTGACGAGCGTTTGGAACTTTTTGGTAGAGG
>VCNE01000264.1:0-16131 GCA_009869805.1 Oncopodura yosiiana | reverse complement strand
TCTCTATCGCTCTTTATACTTTATATAAAAATATTTTCTGATATGAAACCAAACCACCTTACAGACAGGCAGACACAATGAGAGAAGACTTCTGGCCATAATAAGGAAAGAAATTGAGATGATATGAGACGAGATCATATAAAGGTTCAGTATAAAATAGTTACAAAACTTTCAAAAGATCAAGTAGAGACATTTTAGTGAAAAAATAAGGTCTGAAGAATTGTGCATTGTGTGGGTCGAGAAGAGAGCTATTATGTTACATTATTGTATTACAGTTTAAGAGAAGAAAATTGTATGCTCTCCTAAACTGATTTAGACCGTCAGTTCAAAACGTACACATAACATAACAACAAACAATATTATATAGTAAAATCTTTTTTTCATACAAAAAAAAATCTCTCCTTTTTACCTTCTTTTGACGATTTAGGCAAAAAGTCAAGTTCAATTTAAAGTCTGCCGTCTCCAGGTATTAAATAGGGTTTTTTCTCTTCTAAATCTAACCTACCCTTTAGAAAGAAAAAACTTTTATCTCGTTTTATCAGAATGGTAATAATAATCGTAATGAAAATGATAGCTTTGAGGTAAATCTTTGTGGTTTTCTCTACTGGCTGCTTTTTATTGTATTTAAGGTCGAAATAAATTACTTTACAGATTTGAGTTTATCCCCCAACGCAAAATAACAATATTGTCCATATGTAACACATTACTTTTGACTCAATGCCTTCCTTTTTTCACTCCAGAAAAGAAAAGAATTTTTTAGATACGACAATGTTATTTTTCCTAAATCGCTCTATTTTTACGTTTCAATTCCTTCTTTTTTAACCCTTTCTATATGACATACCATTAAGATTATGTAATGTTATTTCAATCTCCTTCTTTAGAAAAACGAAATATTCTCACAGAGTAGAAGAAGAGAAAAAATTTTTTATATCAACTGAAAGGATTGAAAAGAGATTGAATTTCCTCTCTATGAGCTCATATTTATTTCATCTTTCGTAATGTTCAATGTTAATGGAAAGAGAGCTTTTCAACTATGAAAAATGGAATAAAAAAATCTTTTTAAATAAACACTTTAAGAAGAAGTAGTATGGGAGTACTTATTTCAATGATATTTGATATGTACGAATTCTCTGATGATTTTAAGCATTTTTCATATATACACATATATATGACTATATAGAGTTTCAAAAGTCTTGAGTAAATATGCATTTATTTATTTACACTAGAGAACACAGAAAGAACAGAACAGCAAAATGAAATGAAACAAAAAATAATATTCCTAAAGTTTCCACTACATATTCTCTCCACTCAAGCGAGACGTCATATAGTCAAAGCTAAAAGCTACCTGGTCATGAATACTAATGTTGGTTCATATCAACAATCAGTCACAAAATTGCGTTATGAATGGAATGTTTGGCTATATTTAGAAAATTGCATGTGTCCATCATGCAAAGAATATTTATTCTACTATACTTTACAGAGCTAAATGAGTTTCTATGTTTTTTCAACATGCTCATCGAGAGTCAAGTCACAAGAGGTGAATTCAATCAAAGATGAAAATTGGAGATAAATCTCTTATTTTTCTCCTCATGAACTTTTACAGTGTAGACAAAAAAATGTGAGTGAATGATGTATACAAAAATTCCTTGAATATATATTGAGTAGCTCTGAGACTAAATTAGCTGCATTAAAAAACTAATCGCTACCTAAAGAGAGTTTATAACTTTCAAGAGAGAGAAGTGTTTGAAAAGAGATTAGCGTCTACAAGGCTAAATCAAACTAAAGCCAAAATATATAAACTCTTAACATAAAATCTATAATGTCATGCAATATACTATATTCAATGTTTATATACATATAGCAAGCTAAGCAAAAGGTTTCATAATGTAGGTAGAAATTACAATTTTCTTTTTCAGTTCTGATAAGAATTTCCTCATTAATGTAAGCAGCATGAGGTCCTTTGATTGTCTTGTGAATAACTAAAGTCAAAGTCGTCTCAAATAGTGAAGCTTTTATTTCTGGAGATGCCGTGAGCTTTTCAACACAAAGCTCCCTTAAAAAAACTATTGACTTTGACTCATATACTATTACATGCATAGTTTTATAGTCTTTATATATAGGATTTATTGAAAAAATATATAACCTGATAAGAGACAATAAAGAGAAAAAACGGCATAGCATGAAGTCAGATTTCTTCAAGTATCTATCACATATGTAATAAATTACATGATCGATCTCTCAGAAAATGTTGCTACATATTTTTTTTTGTTTTTTTTCTTCTTGAAGAGGTATTAGTTACAGGTTGATTATTAGTAAAATTCTAATCTTTTAGATCGGCGGTTTCTGAAGTGTAGGTAGGCATAAGAAAACCAATGGAAAAATTTTATTCATCGAAAACACCCATTTCTGATTGACACTTGACAGTTCGTTGGTGGGTATTAATAGGTTTTTGCTGCTCTACCTACTGCCTAGCATCAGCCTCTAGCACTTATAATATTGAAGCAATATGCTTATTGCTCCAAGAGTTGAGGTGTTGAATACTAATGATCTGGAAGAATATTGCTCTTTCAAAGTTCAAACCACATGTGCCTAATATTTTCTAAAAGGTATACTTTTTCTACTATAGTTCTCTCATCACCTCATTTTTCACCAATATTTCTACCCATTTCTCACACTCAAAAAAAGTCTCTGCTGCTCTCCTGGCAAAAGTTCACAAGGGTCTAACCCAATTAAGTCAAAAAGGCGGAGTAAATAAAAGTCCTCTCACTACACACATTTAACAAACATCAAAAATTATATTTCAACATTTATCAGAAACAACATTGTTTGAAAGAAAATAATGTAAAAGTCGTGATGTGAGTGAATGAGATAAATGTGTGTATGAATCTGAGCTTTTATGCATGTTTTTGTTGAAGGAAAAGAAGATGAAAAAGAGAAAGATTGACAGTAATTTAGCTCGCGTGTAAGCTACTGCGTAACGCCTTCAACTTCAACCCTAAACTCGTCCGACTCTTTCATTAAAAACCGGAAAGTGAATTTCTTCAAGAACGCCTTTAAGAATTTGTCAATTTTTTTCCCTCAAACTAACTTCTTCATCTCATACACTAGTCCTCCTCCTCTTTCTTCTTCGTGTCTATCATGTTATGTTGTTTGTTACCAAAACTTGAGTTGGCGTTGTTGTTGGCTTAGATAACTTGATGTAACTCACTCAAATCTCTAAATTCAAGACTCACGTCGAGGCAACATGGACCACACTAAACATGAGTTAGGACAAGATATAAAAAACACTTTACTCTTCCTTACTTATGTTAACTATATGAGAGCAGTAGTAAGTTGTGTAAAGCATCTCTCACCTTTTTCTTTTTGGTTTTTTACCTTGTTTTGTTCATTTAACTACTTTTTTCTCTCTCTTTATCTTCCATATTCATATTCAAACTAAGGAACAAGTCTCTCCCTCATTTTCAGAAGCAAAGAGTCCCACTGGTTTTCTATTCAACCCTTTCGTACCTTATTTACAAATTAAGTACACATCACAAATTGTAGAGAGAAATCTTTTTCTCAAAATCCTTTCTACTATTTACTCAAGTCTTTAGCTTTTAGCTCTCATTTTTGTAACCTTACTACGACATTTACTTGAAAAAAACTACTCCCTTCACTACTCAACGTAGTCTCAACACTTTTTCCTTACTTTATGAACCTAAGACCTTTCTGACTTTTGTAGCCAACACTAAAGTAAAGTTTCCAAGCAGGGCAAAAAATAACATTGGGATTTAAAGAGACCTGAATCTTAAGAGAGAGAGAATCCAGTTTCATAACATTAATTTTTTTCTCTCAATATTCTCCTGTCCAGTTGGCTTTTCATTCAGCTGACTGAAGAAGCTGGCCATCCATGATGATCATGATATCAGCAATAATACAATGCAATTCAATGCAACTGAGATATGACAAAAACAACATGCAGAGAAAGAGAGAGTCTTATATAATAATAAAGCTACTGGGATATATAAGTAGATGCAAGAGCCAGAGGCTATATACTCATAAAATATTCATTTTATTCTCCACGACACATTCTGCAGAAGAGATGCAACAGTAGAGTGCATTATGCTTTTCAAAAATATCTGACAGGAGCGATATTGTCTTTATATGGGTCTTTGATGTAAAGAGAAAAAAGTACAGAGTTAAAAAATTCAAAACCTCAAACCTCTGTTCCATGAAAAGATGAAAATACCATTGCCAGATACTACCCCTTTACTTTTCTCCATAAATAATTAATCATTGTCGAGAAGAATTCTTTGAGCTATTTTTTTTCTTTTCTTCCTTCATCTCTCCAGATGAGTCGGATCTATTCTTACGGAAAAATTGTATGCAACAACATCAACAAAACACGCATCAAATCCTAAGAACTCTTCTCCACTCTTCCAGAGTAAGACAAATAACGATAGATTTTTCAAAATGAACAAGCTGATAAAAGAGTTGGAGGAAAGAAGTGCTTTGAAACTTTCAACATTTATGATTCAAGGTCTGTCTATCTGTCTGAAGAGAGAGATGCTGTGGTCATTTTCAATCCTCATCACACATCACTTGTGTTTGTACTGATATACATACATTATATATGTTAGTCTATATGCATTATGAGCTCACTTGAGAAACTCAAAAAAGAGTTGAAAGCAACCAACTAATCCCATCAAATATGTTTGCCTCTAAGCACATCTATCTCATCTCACCCATCAGAGAGTATAAATTGACCTATTCATAAACGAAAGAAGAAGAAATTTTTTTCCCTCAACTTCAATGTCAGTCTCTTAAGAGTGTTGTTAATGCGTCATATTATTAGAAAATAAGCACTATTTAAAGAAATGGTAGACAAGAAGAAGAAGAAGAAGACGGAATTATTAACAAAAGTCTCTTTTCAAAAAATTGTTTATAATTCTTTTCATAGTATGATGTTGTGAGAGAGTTTTTAAGTGTTTTGGTAATGAACGTGATAATGATGATCATATGTAATAATATGTATAATAATGACTCAGATATATTTTATTTATGTCTATATCCTCAATTCTAGAGAGCTTATGGTGATGTCCTTCATTTAATGAAACTATTTTTGTAGTCAGTCAGCTCGACATTTTTTCTCTCTTTATATATATATATAACTCTGCATGAGACATTTATTGTGTTACTACTTCGTGTCCTTAGGGTGATTTCATCATTGGATTCGCATTGAAACCATTTATGGAATTTTAAGATTGAAATGAACATTCTTTTTTTGTACGGTTTTTGCAATTAGCACAATGTTTATGGATTTATAATATATGCATATATATGTAGCCTATTGATAAATGGATTTACCATTTTCTTGTAACGCCTTTATAAAATCTTTCCTTACATTTGTGTTATAGTCTAATTGCAACAACTATGTAATAAGTTGAAATTTTGAGATTCATGGTGAACACAATGTAAGAATATAACAATAAAAAAGTATGTAGCTATATGCTATACTCTCCTATATCTTTTGATTGATTGCATAAGGTCAAATCCAAAATTAGCTTTTCGTTCATCTCTCCATGTACTGTACAGAATTCTCTTTAATCCTAATTCTTCAATCATAGGGAGTCAAGTCAAGACAATTTAAGAAAAAAATGTGTACGACGCAAGTGTTTAAATTAGTATATTTTTTAAAACTCTTTACATCTGTATCAAGAAATACATTACTCAACTAAAGTATCTAAAAGAATTGGAAGTACAGTAATTCTTCAGTTTCAGAAAGAGTATCTTTGGTACTTTATTATAAATGCTACTCACTCAAAACATATTTATTATCACTACTCTTCTATACCTTATTACCTTTTATAATGTTCATTCGACCTTTAGTTTACTCATCATCATTTGTCCTTATTAAAACATACATGTCATGTCAGAGAAAAAGACAGAGTGTAGAGTACTTACTTAGGTAGAGAGAGAGACGAGATGATACAATGAACAAAAACCTGTGCTCAACGGATATTTTCCTAAGATAAATATTCCTCTTAAGTCCATATAGAACATTCTCATATATATATATATATATATATATATATAAAATAAGGTGATGGTAATTCAAGCTGAAAGGGATAGATTGAGATTGAATGTAAATGTTAAAGATTTGAATTTATCCTAATAATTTGTACTTCTCTTTCCAACAACTCTTTTTCATCTCTCTCAACTTAAAACATTTGTTCTTGATGCTACTCATCTTCTACAGTATATATACTATGCTACATGCTACATACATTCATTTGTCTCTTATTATTATTCTTTCTATCACACAACTTCAAAGACTTATGTAGATTCTTTTTTTAGTTGTTAACAATACTCAATAACAAAATGCAATTTATACAATGTCTAATAATATACTTACATCAACCTACACATATATACTGTGCAAGCTATTTTTCATGTAATTCTTTACTCGTGTACAGATATATTTATTGTTGTATATTACCTATGCCATTTTTATTACAAATGATAATCGTAAAAGAGAGTTTATTTAGATATATATATATATATTATTTTTTTTAACTTTGTGACTCAAGACTTGAAGAGGTTAAGTTTTGAAAGTTGGTTTATTTTTGTGCTGACTCATTGATTTCTTCCTAAATTGACAAACTCATGTAGCTATAGGGCAAAAGTATAAGTACATTTTTAACTCACAATATACAAACTGATCACGTATGAAGATGAAGAATATTATTCATTCTTTCTAAAGTCTATATTATAAGTAGAAATCTTAGAAAAAATACTAAAGCTGTCTCTACTCTACTCTCTCAAAATCAAAGAAAAGCATTGATGGATTATTTACATGAGATTTTTTTTCTCAATATTTTTTCTTTAGCTTCAAGATTCCATCTTTGGTCAAGAGGAGTTAAAAATAAAATCAACATTTAGTAGTACACTATGATTTTTATGTAAGAATGATGAATACACAAATGATAAGTTTTCTATTAAAGTATTGTCTGTTTTTTATGACAAGTGAGACCCCCTACTAAATTATAGAGAAAAATAAACCTTGCTTCAAACTTAAAAAGATTTGACTATATGTTGTCTTGTCTTGTCTATAGTAATAGTTACAACGTGTGTCACATCAAATAATATGTCAGTTTCTTGTCAGTCATGTTTAAGAGCCTTGCAAAGAAAATGAGCTAACGAAGCAAAAATGCTAAAGTCAGAGTCTTATATAAAGAAATGAAATTGGTATTACTATATTCAACCTTACTTTTGACTTTTCGCTTAAAGAATAATAAAATTGACTTTGTATTGAATTGTTCATTTATTATTATTATTATTATTATTGAGATGTATACTATATAGAAAGTCTGTGTAATCTAATGATGTGTGCAATATCATTTTTGAAAAAACAATGGTTTGAATTGTTAAACGTCTTTTGCAATCACCTCAACTCAGATGATGATATGTTCAACATTTATAACATTTACTCTAATGTACTTATATGTCAAAAGAATGTGAAGGCGTCATAGTAGTCATTGTTCCATTGTCCTTAGTTGAAATTATAACTGTACACTCTCAAAAAATACCATAAGTGTTCGTTCATCAACTAAAACTACTACCTAACTATATGAGTATATAAATGTTATCTACTCTTGCAAGCCAAGATTTTGCTAAATGTTTTGTTTTCATAACAGAACAAAAAGTTCTTACTCACTTTATATTTATATATACACATAGATATAGGGTTGAGCCTTTGAAATTCCTATTGTCACTTAAAAACCTAAAGTAAGCAGTTAACTGTATAAGCGCGTGTATGTACCAATTACCATTTTGATGAATTGCACAATGTATTATAAGTATATAAATAGTAGTAGCCAAGAGCATTTTTGATGATGATGACGAATGTAATAATAAATAAATTTTAAATGTAAATACTACTTACCTTGTCGAAGATTTTCAGCAATACCATACAATCCTAGCAGTTCCTTCATCGTATTTTCAGCAAAGTCCTTGAGGGCTGATGTATTATTTCCTCCTGAAGGCTGAATACTACTGTTACTATTATTTGAGCTAGTGATCATCATATCACCACTTGATCTTCCACCATCATCATCATTGCCATAATAATCTCTGGAAGATGATGATGGCATTCCACCTAAACGTAGATCCATTGCTATTGCTCCAGGAAAATGAGCAAGCCCTGGTGGTAAAGCGGCCAATAAAGACTCGTGTAAATGATGTGGTGATCCACTAAGGGCTGCTTCATGAGCTTTTTGCCAAATGGATTTTGGATCTGCAAGAAATTCTTTTTAATCAAAATTTCAAGTCTTGCCAATAATTTCTTAGAATTACAACTTACCAGCTTGAACTTCACTTAAATCCAATGGTCCACCATCTTCTTCTTCATCTTTCTGAATCATTATTATCAACTCGTCCATTTCTCCTTGAAAAATACATGGCTTTATGATGGTGCTCATCATCATTTGTTGGACTACTAGTGTCTCTATGTCGTATATTTTCTGGACTATCATAATCTGAATGATGATTTCTAAGTTGATGTCGTGGTATTAATAATTGTTTCTTATGAGCTAAACTGTCATTTAAATTTAGTGGACTACCACCATCTTCATCTTGTTGTCGCTGCTCATCAGTATCATCATCACTAAGATTTGTATTTTGATGATGATGACTGAAATTATGACGATGTCCATCATGTTCTTCATCTGAGCCAGCATACTCAACAATATTTCTGGGTTTAAAATTCTTTCGCTTATTCTTTCTTGATGAGGCATCATTACTACTATTATTTGCAGTATTGTTGTTATTATTAACGGAAGAGTTTAATGTCAAGTCGCAACCCATTTCTGAATTGCTACAACTTGTGTTGTCATCTTCGGACAAATTGTTTGTTTCTGAGTCTCCCATTGAACAGCCTGGATCAAAAAGGAAAAAATAAGGAAAAAATTGTAGATCTCTGTGAAGGGTCACGCTATAGCTAGTTTTCTAATAGAGAAATGAAAGATGCGTGTTCTTCATCCCTCTTTTCTCTCTATATGAGATTTTTATATTGTAACAATGCAATGCAAGTTATATAGTAAGTAGCAAGTAAAGAGCACAAAAAAATCTAATAAAAAGCATCGTGTGTGCATTGTGTTGTGCCTGCCTTGCCATACATTGAGTGACTCAATGTTACATAACTACTTGCATTTTAGAATCTTCTTCAACTATGATTATGTATATATAAGCTGCCGCCACATTGACTATATACATATATTATATTATACGATGCATATTGCATTGTGGCAGAGTCTCTCTAATAAATTCTTCCTACAAGAATGGCACGTGCTTATGTCTACTTTTTTATCCTGTTTAGGAAACTGTTTAACTCATGACTCTTCTAAAGAAAAAAAACTCTCCATATCTAACCTAAACTGTAATGTAAATGACTGTATTAGGTAAGACGAAAAAAATATAGTATACCTGGTGGTTCAATTTGATTACCTCCTGACCTAAAATACATTCCAGCAATCATCGACATTCTCTAGTTAGAGAAGATCAGACGACGACGACGACGACGTTGAATTGTAGTAATGATTATTTCGTAAATTCATTTAGAATCTCCAGGTGCACTGCTACTATAACTCTGCTGTACTTTTTTATTACTGCTCTAGATTCAATAATAATTGTTCTGAATTGAATTCCGCTTCGGTGATTTGAGACGGTTAGCTGAGTCTGAAAATAATAAAATAGAAATTGGATATCAGTATTAATGATGGATGAATTATATTTATGCATTATTGCGCTCGTTCAAATCAATTTAAAACATTTATATTTTCATGAATTCATCAATCACAGTGGAATCAATAGTTAGAAAGCACATTAATATTATGCAAAGTTTGCTCGTATAACATGGGAAATGTGAGAGAGATGCTTTATTATTATTAGAGCTACTTTACAAAGTACAAAATTTGCATAACGCTGTAAACTGACTTTGTACTCTAAAGGTATCACATTCAAAATAACAATCATTATGCATAATATTATTTTCCTGTCGTTGTTGTAATCTAAAGTAAAAAAGAATTAAAAAAGAGTTGCAACTTGCAAAGAAGTTGTCGTTAAAAAAAGAGATGTATGCACATATAAACCAAAACCTTTATTTTTACCCTGAATTTTTCTCTATGAATTAATGTGCACACATGTAAATGAAATGCAAATGTGGAAGAGTAGAGAAGAGCAGCAGGCAGACATAAATAAAATGAAATAATGCTATATAATATAATGTTGGAAGAAGACTTTTTGTTGAGAAAAAAACATATAAAGCCCTGCATGACTCTCTCTCTCTTTACTAATAGGGAGATTTTAATGAGTGTACGAAAGTAAAATGTAAAATTCAAAAGGGTGATTATAATAAAAGAGTATTTGTAGCACCGTGCTTTATTTTATGTGAGTAATAGCAATATTCAAAATTATACAGTTCAGCATCCCTTGATGATAACTTTTTTTTACTGGTTACTAACACTTTTTCTATGACTTCTATTGGATAAAAATGTTCTGCACAAACAATCATATTTAAATGAGCAATTTTACTTTTTTTCATTCGTGTCAAATTCAAGTAATAAATCATCAGAAATTAGAAGCGGAAGCAAATATTATACTTTTTTCAAGAATTTCTACCAAATTTCAATGTACAAAAATTTTATTACATTTCCCAGACAGAGACATTGACACTCTTCACAACAGAAAGCAATAAATATTTAAAAAAAACTATCTATGACATGACACACAAAAGAACAGGAGCAGTATCCATATTATAAAGTGCAGATGCATTGCAGAAGAAATGAATAAAATCATTTGCATGAGTAGTAAAAAAGTCGTAGTCAAAGGGTTAAAAATCATTCATCATTCATTTTTGTGAAAAGATGAGATTGAGCGTTTTTCAGCTTAAAACTTTATTATTAAATGGTTTAAATTAAAAGACTAATGCCGAACATGTCATTCATGTCAAGTAGATTTAGAATATTGTCATGAACAGAGAGAGAAAAATTATTCTCATATGCTCTGTTTGAGAATTATTAGTCTGGCGGCTGAGAGAGTTTCGAGGAGAGAGAGAGAAAAGAAAAAAAGAGCATTTGGCATTAGAATTTTTTTCCTAGCTGTCCACAAATGAGAACTACTGCTTCAACTATACAATAACTCTTGTGCCTTTTTGAAAAGTAATTCAAAAGTCGTCGTAATATTAATAATAATAATAATACAAGAGCAGCAAAAGCAGAATGAACGAGTTTGTCTACTCCATATGCATAACACATATAGAAGGAATAAATGAATGTAGAAAAAGATAATACGTAAATGCCAAGTAAATGACCAAAGGAGCAGGCAGGCGGCATTAGGTTCCTTTTGAAAATTTAATTTAATGTGGATGATGTGTGTGCTATGTATTCATGAACAATTTATGTAAACTCCCGACTACATATATATTATACTATATAACAACAACTACATAGTGTAATTTATCAATTGAGTTTGATTAATTATTAACTCTTGTCGTAAAGAGAACTACGAACTGCAAACTTTAGCCATTAAACTCTTTTAGCCTTAGTAGCTAAGTTTTTCTTACTTTGCCTCAAAAGCTAAAATGCCTAAAAGTCTTTGCCTTCAAATTAATAATCACATCACAAGTGTCAAACGTAGACAATTTTCTCATCAATAATCAATAAAAAGATAATTACTTTGGTGCAACTCAATATCTACATTAGTTCAATTCTCTCTCTCAGAGATTATCAGATGAGATAGGATAAGAGCCAAAAGTATTTTATTAGTCCTTGTTATTATATTATATGATGATGTCCTCGCAGTTGTAAACTCGTTACATCATCAATATTCAACTTTTACTAGCACCATATAAAACCACATGAACTTTTTTGACTTATTATTGCATTCTCATTCATTCTTCTTCTCCTCCACTAGCAAAATGATGAAAACAAATATGAATGTAAATAGGTATCATTAGCATATTAAAAAACAAAGGCGTAGCTCCTAACTATGAAAATGTATCTTCTTCAACAATTTATACTACATTATATAGTATGCCTACTGCAGAGTCGAGCTGCTTTAAGCTACACATATACCACTGAGAGAAGAGGAGAGGAGGACGACAACGAAACTGTGAAAAAAGAGTAATAATATTTCTCAAATTTATTTGCATTTGTTGGAACAACAACTGCAAAGATGTCTGAAAAGTAACAATAAAACCATAAGAAACTCTTCAACAATCAGCCAGAAGGGTCCTTAGTGCTTGCGTGGTAATAAATATTGACAGAGAAAAACTGGTTAGGTGTGAATTTAATCTTTTATAGATTCTTATACAAAACAAGATTGTACTCATTTAGTCAACAAAATATATTTGTATTGTATATATAAGCTTCTCTATATTATATGAGTTACCCATTCAGAAAACAAAAAAATCTGCATAAAATGTTCACCAAAATTTTGTATATAACAGACTGCTGCTGTTTCTGAAAAGATTTTGTTGCAAATCACTTTGCTTAGATTATTAACAGCTACTCTTTATCTTATTTTATGAGTGCACTCATACAATTCTCAGATTGCATGCATCATCACTTTTAAGAAACTACAGACAGCCACAATATTTTTTATAAATAATTTCTTTCTGACCACTGTAGAGTTTAGTGAAGTGAGTGTGTGCAGAGTCAAACTGTGTGGAGCAGTTTTGAGTTCACATTAAAAATCATAAATCTTGTAAAATAAGTACTCTTTAATATTTTCAACTGTGTGCAATAGCAACACTTGTGTACTCACTTTTTGTATATAATAATATGGAAAGAAATCAAGGAAGAATTTTTTTCTTTTTGACTTGAGTAGATTTACTTTAGATTTACACCCAGAAAAATGAAAAGAGCTTCTTAGCATGCAATCCATAGGATGATGACGACTATTGCATATTACTAGAGAAAAACTAGTAAACTCTAAAAAACAAAACAAGTGCATAGTTATAGTATAGTTATAGTGAAGAAATAAAATCATAAAAATGAATGAATGGGTCGAAAACAAGATCTCTCTCTCTCTCTGCTGAGCCAACGACATTCTTTACACCATAAGCCACAATGAAGCTCATAAAGTAGACAATCATAAGAAAAAAAATGTTGTTGAAACACTGAAAATAAATTACTTATGCTCACAGTTGAAAAAGTCATATTATTGAGATTTACGTTGACAATTATTTTTCAAACTAGCAATTTTCTGAAGGCTTGCGTTAGAGGAAAAATTTAATAATTTAATGTGTTATGTCTCTGAATGTTGAACAATAATAATAAGACTCGTTTTGTTACTCTTTATAATAACCAGTATACATATATAATATGTGTAGTTCATTATGACAAAATTCAAGAACACAACTCTTCAGTGAAAATGAAAGAAGAGCAAGAGAGAAAAAAAAATTGTCTATGAGTCTCTAGAGAGAGGAAAAGAGAAAAAAATAAAGAGGCAAGGCGATGAGAGATATTCTTGTAGAGTTGATGAATTGAAATGAAATTAAGTGTATTAAGTGAATTACTTGTTGGCCTGAAGAATATATACAAGTATAAAAAAGAGAAGAGAGGAGATACGCTCAATATCTAGTTGGAATGAAATGGAAATGAGACGTTAATGTAAGAATTACACATTCAACATATTGTACTGTTTCCATTAATATACTTGAGAGACTTTTTGTAACAAGTAATTTTATGTATATTCTCCATATGTGTTTCGTATTCTTTTTGAGTATCATTGTATAAAATGTGGTCTGGAAGAATTGTTTTTCAAAGAAATTGTCTGTCTCTCTCTCTCTCTATCTCTATATGATGATAAAAACAATGTGTCCGGATGTGGAGAAGAAAGTGACAAGAAATCAAGCTAAATACTCTTAATATTTGCAAGACAAAAACATTTTGTATTTGTTCATAGTCTTAAATATTTTTTTTCTTTTCTATATACTGAACGTCAATTTTAATTCGCAGTTTTATCTGAAGGGAAGCTAGAGAATAAAAAGAGTCAAATCGCATGCAAATAAATAGTCTCAAATCTCTTCTATAAAGTCATGCTCATAGTTTTTTTTCAGTTGCAGATGGTTTTTTTGTACTGTACACTACTACTACTACTACATGAAATGAATATTCTTTTTCTTTTCTCTGTAAAGAAATATTTCTTAAGCTTCATCACGCCTTTCAATTTCCATCTCTCATTTGCTCCTTCCTTCTTCTTCTTTAGAGAGAATTTTTTTAGTCATTATACAAATTTCTGTGTATTTATATTCTTCTTTCTCTCTTCTTAGCATATTCTTCTTATGTCTCTGCTTAAGTCGACATTTCTATAAGTATACTGTTGAATTTCAAAGTCAAAGCCACGAATAACTTACAATAGCATCAAGAAAAGTCTCACTTTCATCATTCTTTCATGTAACTTAATACACGACTACTATAATATCATTACTGTATGGTTTCAACGTTTCATTGCATTTACTCCATTACAAAATGTAAGATGCAAACAATGGTAAGAAGAAAAAATTATTTCTAATCAACTCTCTTTTCAAATCCTTTTCCAGACTAAAAAAGACTTGTTGATGATACCAGTTTTAACTCTTAAGATATACAAAAGTAAAAAAAGAAATGTTTTTTTTTTATTTTTCTTATATTCTTTCTATTGTATTTATACATCTTTAAGATTATACTGTCATGCGTTAGTCTCAGTTAGTGTTGTCCAGTTCTGTTTCTTTTGATTAGTCTCACTGTATATATGTATACTATGCTATATGTATGTCTCACAGAGGAATTCATTTATAGTCTGAATCATTGTAAATAGCTAAGAAAATTTTAAAAAAAATCTTTGTATAGACACTTTCCAAGAAAAACTGTTGAAGGAATGCAATGTAAGATATGACATATGGCAAACTACTACAAGAAAATTTGCAGTATTAAAATGTGTCTTTTTACCACCCAAAAACTTTTTTGCCATTTGAAAAGAATTACTCATTGTCAATTTTGTCAATACTGCTCTAAATGATTTTGCATAGTGAGCTGGCTCAGTGGTGGCTTTTGACTCATATGGCTTGTTGCCATAAATAAGAAAAGGAAAGAAGAGAGTATAGTGGAAATCTGATTTTGAATACATTGTGTTTAAAGAGAAAAGTACATAAAGTAGAGAAGTGACAATCTATAAGAAAAACAGTGTAGATAATAAATGTGTGCGTGTGGTTGGTTGCTACTCTCTTTTGTGACTGACACTGACATGAAACCTTCTAAAACTTGGCATAATATACTGACTAGCCAATGCAGTAAGTTTAAATAGGCACAATATTATTGAATGTCTTGACTGACATTTATGGAGTGACTGTAGTACTAATAGTAGTAACTTATAACTAGTGTACCCACAGAGAGAAAGAAGTTTTACACAAATCTCTTTCTGTACTAAGAGAGAGAGATGAATTTCCTTAGCATATAAAAACTCTCAACTCATTTTCTATAAATTGTTATTTCCTTTTGCTTATTTTTAGGTTTCTTCAGAGCACAATGAGCAAAAAAAACTGAGAAAAGAAACAAAAGTTTTTCTCCTAAACTCATTTCCTCTTGTAGAAAAATCTTTTTTGACTACTTATTTTACTCCCGTATATGATGTACATTCAAAAATTTTAGTGTCATTGATGAATTATCTTTTGTTTGTTTCTTTTTTTGCCTCAATTCTACTCACCATGTTTGTGAAGATTTTTTTAATATTCTTTCTCACTAATACTATAATGGCTATAATATTACCTTTACGTTTTAACATGAAGATGGATTTGGCATTGAGTCAAGAAAAAGCTTACGTACGCCTGTAGTCGAAAAAGAGGTACGTAAAGTATGTGGATGTTTTCCTCTAAAAATTCTATTCTGCTACTAACATTTTTTTTACTTCTTCGTCGTCGTCGTCATCACTAACTCTTCAAACTCCTTAAAAAACTACTGTTTACAAAAGAGAATTGAGAAAAGAGACTCTTCTGTAGTAAGAGTTTTTTTTAACTCAAAAAACACATAAGATTTGCCACAAAGTATCACTTTGTGTTGCCGCTGGTGTACATCTATAATGTTGATGTTGATGTGGTGTGAGGATTTGCGTTAT
>VCNE01000262.1:0-10169 GCA_009869805.1 Oncopodura yosiiana | reverse complement strand
CATGTATTGGTGCTTGTGCTTCTACAGCCATTTGTTCAGTTATCAATCATACACCAACTTGCTCATGTCCGCCAGGTTACGTTGGTGACGCATTCTCATTTTGTGCACCAGAACCACCAAAGAGAATTGAACCAGAGGTTCCTAGAGACCCTTGTAGCTCACTAAGCTGTGGACAGAATGCTGTTTGTCAAACGAGACATGAAGTCGCGTCTTGTGTTTGTTTACCGGAGTATTTTGGCGACCCATATGTCGCTTGTAAACCTGAATGTGTTATTAATCAAGGTAAAGAAAAAAAAATTGGTTCATTGGTTCATGTGACTCAGAAGATATATATATATATATAATTGGTGAATTTTTTTTTGGTTCAGATTGCCCACCAACTCAGGCATGTAGAAGAAATAAATGTGAAGATCCTTGCCCTGGAGTTTGTGGCTTTAATGCACTGTAAGTAATTTAACTAATTAGAGAACTTAATTAATTAATTAATTGGTGAATTTTTTATAGATGCCGAGTTGTGAACCATGTACCAAACTGCGCATGTCTCGAAGGCTACATTGGCGACCCATTCGTTGCCTTGTAGACATAGACCAACGCCTCCACCTGTACCAGAAAGAAAACGTGACCCATGTGTTCCATCACCATGTGGGCCATTTAGCACTTGTAAAAATGTTGCTGACAATGCTGTCTGCTCTTGTCTTCCAACTTACATTGGGTCACCACCTTATTGTCGACCTGAATGTTCTGTTAATAGTGATTGTCCAATTGATAGAGCTTGTAGGAATCAAAAATGTATTGATCCATGTCCAGGAACTTGGTAATTACCTAACAACGCATTAATTAACTCTTAATTAACACCAATTAATTGTCTAAATTCTTAATTTACAGTGGCGAAGGTGCAACTTGTAAAGTCGTAAGCCACAACGCCATCTGTAGTTGTCCACCAGGTTTTAATGGCGACCCATTCTATCGTTGTGAACGTATTCCACGTAAGAATTTCTATAAACCAAACTCTCTCTTATCTTATCAAACTCCTTGCGACCCATTATATCTAAATTGGTTCATTTTTTTATTTTTAGCACCACCACAAAGGTTGCCAATTATTGAACCAATTACACGCAATCCCTGTGTCCCATCACCATGTGGTCCATTTTCAGAATGTTATGCTCATGGACCAACACCATCTTGCTCATGTAGATCAGGCTACTATGGTTCACCACCAAATTGTCGACCTGAATGTACAACACATCCAGAATGTTCCAGTGTTCACGCATGCGTAAATCAAAAATGTATTGACCCATGTCCAGGAGCTTGTGGCTACAATGCTCGTTGTAGAGTAGTGAACCATAATCCAAATTGCTACTGTGACGAAGGTCACCAAGGCGACCCATTCCGTGGCTGCACCAGAATTCCAATTAAAGCTCTAGAACCTAGCGACCCATGTTCACCATCACCTTGTGGACTTAATGCTAAATGTCTTAGAAAAGGAAACACTGCAGCTTGTGAATGTTACCCAGAACATTTCGGCGACCCATATATTGCTTGTAAAGTTGAATGTGTACTAAATACAGATTGTGCTTATGATAAAGCATGTTCAAATAACAAATGTATCGACCCATGTCCAGGAACTTGTGCACCAAATGCTAGATGTCAGACTCTCAATCATGTGCCAAGTTGTAGTTGCCCTTCAGGCTATACTGGCGACCCATTTGTCTCTTGCCGCTTAATACCACCACCACCACCAGTGAAAATTGAACGTCGTGACCCATGTCAACCTTCACCTTGTGGACCGTATTCAACTTGTAGGAATCATAATGATAATGCTATATGTTCTTGCTTACCAACTTACATTGGGTCGCCACCATCATGTCGACCAGAGTGTTTGGTGAACTCGGATTGTCCGTTACATTTAGCATGTCAAAATTGAGAAATGTCGCGACCCATGTATTGGTGTTTGTGGCAGTGTACTCTATTCTAGTCGGAGAACTTCTGTTGGAAGTATTTGCCGGTAAAGTTAATTAATTAAGTAATTAAGAAAGTAATTAAGGGAAGGAAAGAATTAATTGGTTCGTTGGTTTGTCTAGTGTTCAAAATCATAGTCCTATTTGCTCATGTTCCACCAGGATTTACTGGCGACCCATTTTCTCAATGTCGTGGTATGTTATACTTATTAGTGCTAATTAAGACTAATTAAGGTTAATTAGACTTGTACTAATTGATGATGTGTTATATATAGAAATTCCACCACCACCACCAATTGAAATTAAACGGGACCCATGTAACCCATCACCTTGTGGTCCAAATGCAATTTGCCGTAATATCAATGACCAAGCTCAATGCTCATGTCTCCCAGAATATATTGGGTCGCCACCAAATTGTCGACCAGAGTGTGTTGTCAATCAAGATTGCTCACGCTCATTAGCTTGTATAAGGAACAAATGTCAAGATCCATGTATTGGCGCATGCGCAGCTACTGCGCTATGCTCTGTGATCAACCATACGCCAATTTTGCTCGTGTCCTGAAGGCTATACCGGAGATGCTTTTACGTATTGTCGGCCAATTCCACCTCCACCACCAAGTAAATAATTACTAATTAAGTAGCTTTAATTATAATATATTTAATTAATTTATTTTTTTTATTTTTAGAAGCGGAAATAAGAATGCCATGCAATCCATCACCTTGTGGAGAAAATGCGCTATGCACAGCGCGAGGAGATAGCGCAGTTTGCTCATGTCCTCCTAACGTAAGTCTCTAATTAAATTTTATTATAATTAATTTTTTAAAATTTTTATAATTTTTTTTAATATAGTATTTGGGCGACCCATATGTCCGATGTCGACCAGTTTGCCTTGTGAACAGCGATTGTCCAAGCGATCGCTACTGTTATCAAAATATTCGATGCGACGACCCATGTACACCAGGAGCATGCGCAGCAAATGCGGAATGCCGCGCAATAAATCATGCCGCTGTTTGTACTTGTCGCTATGGTTTTATTGGAAATCCATTTATTCATTGTGAAGAGCCGCGACGTGAGGAACCAAAATCACCGTGCGCTCCTTGGCCATGCGCACCAGCGAATGCTGATTGTAGTGCGGAAAATGGTCGCGGTGTTTGTCGATGTCGACCAGAGTATCATGTAAGAATATATATTTCTTATTATTTTTTAAGTAAGAAGATTTAGAGTGACCCATCTAATAAAAATGATTTATCTAAAGGGCGACCCATATGTTAGCTGCAGACCGGAATGCACAGTTGATGATGAATGTCCAAGAAGTAAAGCATGTATAAGGAACAAATGCACAAATCCTTGTAACGATCATTTATGTGGTCACCGCGCATTATGTGAAGTGCGCAACCACCGCGCAGTTTGTCGCTGTCCACCGGAACTTACTGGCGACCCATTTGTTATTTGTAGTCAAATAATTCGTAAGTCAAATTAATGTTTTTTACACTGGGTCGCTATAATAAAAATGACTTTATTTCTTTATTTCTTCAGGTGAACCAACACCAGAACCAGTTATTGACCCATGTTCACCATCACCATGTGGAATCAATGCGCGTTGTACATCGCGACCTGGCTCGCGTCATGCAACATGTACTTGTCCTGAACATCTACAATATGGATCACCTTATATTGAATGCAAACCAGAGTAAGTAAATTTACGCGCATTTTTTAAATTTATTTATTAATAATATTAATTTTATATTTTTTTATCTCGCGTCTTAGATGCGTCTTGAATTCTGACTGCGCAAATCACCTAGCATGTGTGAATCAAAGATGCGTCGACCCATGTCCAGGATTTTGTGGTCACAACGCCCTATGTCATGTAACTAGTCATCAACCACAATGTTATTGTCCACCAGGAACTGAAGGAGACGCGCGCGTCCGATGCGCAACTCGCATTGAGATTCCTAAACCAGAATGCGAGTATGATAGTGATTGTCCATCAACTAAAGCTTGTATAAGTCATAAATGTCAAGATCCTTGTTTATCAACGCATTGCGCACCACTCGCGGAATGTCGCGTCATCAATCATCGCTCCACTTGCTCATGTCCAACGGGCTATACTGGAGATCCTAGACTTCAATGCGTCTTATGTAAGTTTTTATAAAAAACCTAAAAAAGAATTTTTTTTGACGCGCAATTTTTTTAATGACGCGCATTTTTATTTTTTTATAGTGGGATGTCAAAGTGATTCAGAATGTAGTTATGACAAAGCTTGCATCAATCGCGACTGTCAAGATCCATGTTTATATGAACGATGCGGTGTTGGCGCGCTATGCCGCGCAGCCAATCACAGAGCTCAATGTTATTGCCCAGAACGTTTCAGAGGAAATGCTCGCGTCCAATGTGAACGACCTGAATGTCAAACAGATCAAGATTGTCCGTTCCATTTAGCATGTATTAATGAAAAATGCTCGGATCCATGTAACTGCGCACCAACTGCGCTATGTCAAGTTTTCAATCATCAACCATCGTGCAGATGTCCGCAAGGCTACACTGGAAATCCGGCCATACGGTGCACTGAAAGTAAGTCCTTGGGATACTGTTGTATTTAAAAAGATATAGGAAGGGATACTAAGTGAATACATTTTTGGTACTTATAGTTCCAGCTCCCGAGCAACCTAAATACGAATGTCAAACGGATGGTGACTGTCCTACGAAACTTGCTTGTATCGATCATACTTGTCAAAATCCTTGTCTATATGGAAAACCATGTGGTATGTCTTTTTAGAGACTTGGGATGTTTTGAAAAAAAATTAATTTTGATTTTTGAAATTAGGAATCAACGCTTTTTGCACTGTGCAAAATACTCTACCTAACAGACTGATGACTTGTCAATGTTTACCCGGATATATAGGCAATGCTCGAATTGAATGCTTACTCGGTACGTTTCGAAAATATATTACTCAACATGTAAATAAATGTCACAGATTTTGTCTCACTCACAGTAACATACTTTTTTATTCAGAGCTATATATATAGCTATATATAAATAATTTTTTTAGAAACTGTTACAGTGACATATATATAAAATGTTAATTTTATTTTTACAGAAAATATTATCTAACTCTACACAATTTTTTTTCCAGAGTACTAATAATGATTTTTAACTTTTTAGCATATCACATTTATTTTTTTACAGGCTTAAATACAATTAACCTCATCACCACATGAAACTCACTTCAACATCAAAATCTCAAAAAAATCGACATTTTTTTAATCTTGTTTTATTTTACAGAGTAGTTTTTAAGTGTTGTATGAATGTGTGTGTGCTGCTTTTTAATTTAGTTCGAGTTAATTCTTCTGGCTTTTTTTCATTCTTACTGTAACATATAAAAGTTGGCCTATATATAGAGGTCCTCAATTGTATACACTTTGCCTTAAGCAACGTGCTATCTTTCTTTTTTACACTTACTGTAACATATATAGAATTGCCTATAGAATTAACTCGTTAGTTAAGTTAAGGTTTCTTACATATGTTCCAGTGAGTTGGAATTAATAGTTTGAATATTGTTTTCTATAGAACGCACAGAAATCCGTGGCTGTAGCTCAGACTCTGAATGTACAGAGAAAGAAGCATGTCGAAATCGGGAATGTGTCAATCCTTGTCGTGTGGCTAATCCTTGTGCAACAAATGCTGAATGTGAAGTCATCCGCCATTCAGCTCAATGCCGATGCCCTGATGGTTTATTAGGCGACCCTTACCACAGTTGTTATCCAGGTTACTATTTAAATTTAAATTCTAAGCTTAAAAATGCTCTCACAAAAAAACACTTACACATTAACATTTTTTACTCACATGAAACACATCACATCATTGCACACAACAAATTGCATTACACTACACACAACACTAAAAAAAACAAACCAATAAAAATATAATGGTCGGGCTGCAGTTGTGCCGCGACCGGGCCGATACTGTGCTGGAGATATTGACTGTAATAGCATCAATGCTTGCTTGGACAGTCGATGTCAAAATCCTTGCTTGGTTGCCAATCCTTGTCGGGCTAAGGGAGCTATATGTAAACCATTTGAACATAGACCATATTGCCAATGCCCACCCGGCACTTCAGGCAATGCAGCTATTGGTGAATGTCTTCCAGGTAATGAGAAACTGACACAGAAACACAAAAAAATTTAACACCAAAAGAACATTTACATCTTAAGACACATCTAGCTTTTAAATTGCTTTCTGGTTCAAAAAATTGGTGCATTAAAAAAAGAATTGAATAATTAATGTTAATTAATTAATTAGGAGCCAAACCAGAATGTACTATTGATCAAGATTGCCCAACAACGAAAGCTTGTGTATCTCAAGTTTGTAGAGATCCTTGTCTCCTTCAAAATCCTTGTGGTACGTAATTTAAAAAAAAATTAATTAATTATATTAATTAAATTTAATTAATTTTTTTAATTTTATTTTTTTCTTCCAGGACAAAATGGAATCTGTCGCACAAGACTTCATCGACCACTTTGTACTTGTCCAGATGATTGGGCCGGTAAATTAACTAATTAAAAAAAATAAATTAATAATAATAAAAATAATTATATTAATTAATTTTTTTAAATTTTCATTTTAATTACTCGCTCTATAGGAAATCCACAAATTAGATGTTACAAACGTAAGCCGTTTCACTCAACCTATTAACAAAATAATATTAACATTATTAATATTAATATTATTTTTTTAATATTAATTTCATTTTTACAGCTGAATGTACCAAANTATAGGAAATCCACAAATTCGATGTTACAAACGTAAGCCATTTCACTCAACCTATTAACAAAATAATATTAACATTATTAATATTAATATTATTTTTTTAATTTAATTTATTTTATTTTTAGCTGAATGTACCAAAGACAGCGACTGTCCATTAGACCGTCAATGTCTTTCTGAAAAATGTGTCGATCCATGTCATTATTCTGGAGTCTCATGTCCACCAACAGCATTATGTCGCGCAGTCTCACATAGAAGTCAATGTTACTGCCCACCAGGAACTCAAGGAGATGCTTCTATTGCCTGCGTATCTGTCGGATGTCTAAGCGATAACGATTGTGCCGATGATGAAAGTTGTGAAGCAGTGAACCGAGTTTGCCGGCAAGTTTGTCGGCCCAACACTTGTGCCCAAAGAGCTTCGTGCCGAGGACAGAATCATCAACCAATTTGCTCTTGTCCATTTGGTACTAAAGGAGATCCATATGTTCGCTGCTTAGAAGATTTGCGACCCACACCAGTTCAACGAGAATGTGAAGTAGATGCTAATTGTCGTAGCCTCTTAACCTGTGTTAATGGAAATTGTGTCGATCCTTGCGCTACGGGTCATCCATGTAGCCCAACGCAAGAATGTCGCGTCATCGACTCGCTACCTTATCGCTCTATAGTTTGTAGCTGTCCACCTGATACAATTGTTAGTCGAAATGGTGACTGTGTTAAGATCAGTAAGTGTTTTGGTCCATATAAGCAAATTGTCTATAAGGAATTTTCCTTAAATTGAGTTTTTCTCCATATAGTTGCTGAACCAATTTCTGCTTGTAAGTCCGACTCTCAATGTCAACTTACGGAACGTTGTGTACGAGGAAGTTGTGTTGATGCTTGTTTACTTGAAAGCTGTGGAACGTATGTTAATTAATTATGGTAATTAAGAGTAATTAGTGTTAATGCTAATTAATTGTTTTAGGAATGCCCAATGTAAGTCAGTGAACCATGCAGCAATCTGCTCATGTTCTCCAGGCTATGAAGGAAATCCTAGAGTGGAGTGTAAATGTAAGTTTTTTAGGTTGAGCAAATTTTTGAAAAATGGTATTAATTTTGTTGGTGTAATTAACATTGTTGAGAGTTTACTTAATTAAATGGGTATTTTATAAAAATGTGTGAGTTATATATAAAATGCTAAATGTTTTTGATACAGTGATTCAAATTCCAATTCGCTACGAGTGTGTGAGCAATTCAGAATGTAGGTCAGACCGAGCTTGCATTAATAGAGCTTGTGTTGATCCATGTCCATTGGAGCGATGTGCATCAAATGCACTATGTTTTGTTGAGAACCATATTCCAAATTGTCGTTGTCCTACTGGACAAATTGGTGACCCACGCTATCAATGCAGATACCCTGCTCCTCGTAAGACTCCATTTCTTAAAAACTGTCGCTCTGCTTTTTTTATTTTTTTCTTGACTTTAATCTAATGTATTCTATAAAACTGGCACAAGTGTGCCAATTTCACCAATTTACTTGTACTACTAAAATTTCTAATTCTTCTCCTGTCTATTTTGCTACTGCTTCCAATTATATATTTGACCCAAAAAAAACTAAAATTATTTACAAGCGCAAACTGGTGCAAAAATAATAAGTTTAATCACCAATTCACTTGTACTACTAAAATTTCTAATTCTTCTCCTGTCTATTTTGCTACTGCTTCCAATTATATATTTGACCCAAAAAAAACTAAAATTATTTACAAGCGCAAACTGGTCCAAAAAATAATAAGTCGCGATCTTAATTTAAGCTTCTATTAATGAACCAGTTTGCGCCATCACTAATGCACATGGGAGAAAAAAAATTTTAATTAAGGTAATTAATGAATTGATTAAACGGAAATTTATAGCACCAGTCAAAGTGGGTTGTGAGTCAAATTCAGAATGTCCTTCTAATCGAGCTTGTATCAATGCACAATGTGTTGACCCATGTAGTTGTGGGTAAGTAAATTTACAATTGTATCTGAATACCTAACAACTTAATTAATTGTTGCCAATTAATTAATTATTTTAGTCCCAACGCTGAGTGCAAAGTCATCAATCATTTCGCCATATGTACTTGTCCTCCAGGCTACTCTGGCAATCCTAGTCATAGTTGTTTCCAATGTAAGTCTTAATTGAACCATTTTTGAACCAGAAATCTAATTTCACCAATTTTTTATAGTGGGATGTTCCAGTGACTCAGAATGTCCAGATAGCGACCAATGCCATAATCGTCAATGTATCAATGCTTGTTCTTACTCAAATCCATGTGCCATTAATGCCAACTGTGTTGCGCGTCGTCACCGCGCACACTGTGAATGTCTCGTTGGCTATGAAGGTGACGCTTTTACCAGATGTGTTCCAATTGGTTGTCGTACTCATAGCGACTGTCCTAATAATCAAGTCTGTTTGGATAAAAATTGTGTCAACCCTTGTCTCTATGATAATCGATGCGCAGCAACTGCGCAATGTATTGCAAGTAATCATGCCGCAGTTTGTAGATGTCCAGCTGAATTACCACGTGGCAATCCATTTAGTTTCTGTGATCGATATGAAGTTGATATAGCTCAGCCTGAATGTCGTCAAGATTTTGAATGTGCTAATGATTTGGCTTGTATTGGAGAAAAATGTGTTAATCCTTGTAAAGAAATTGGACCATGTGACTCTAGTGCTATTTGTCGTGTTGTCAACTCTGTTCCTGTCAGAACTATGATGTGTATTTGTCCAGATAATTGGGTACTTAATGAAAATGGACAATGTCGACCAGCACTTTCGAGTGTGCCACCACCTGGATGTGAGAGTGATAGAGAATGTCCTGATAATGAAGCTTGTATTAATAGAGCTTGTAAAGATCCATGTAATTGTGGGTAAGTATTTTAAAACTAGTGTTAATAGTCTTAAGCTAATTTCTTTTCTAATGAAGTGACTTAGCATGGGTCACTTGCGATCCACGTATTAGAGAAAAGCAACCTTAAGGCTATTAGCCATTACAATTGTATCTGAATACCTAAGTTTTTGTTGGAAATGCAATTGTGTGCAAAGACTCAAAAGTTTATGGAATATACAATTGTATCTGAAAGCCTAACCCTTATATCGATACTCTTTAACTGAAGACTCTTCAATTCCCTTTTAAAATACCATTGTACCTTATGACCACATATTAGCAAGAAATGATCCAAGACTTAAAATTTATATACTCTAAGCTCACTTAATTTTATTTTAAATTTTCCCACAGACAAAATGCTCAATGCTACGTCCGAAACCATCACCCAATCTGCACATGTCAAGAAGGTTATGAAGGAAATCCAAATCTAGCTTGTTACCCCGTTGGATGTCGCTCAGATTCAGAATGTGATTCTGACAAAGCTTGTGTGAAAGGAGAATGCGTCAATCCTTGTCTACTAGATAATACTTGTGGCGCCAATGC
>VCNE01000260.1:0-11340 GCA_009869805.1 Oncopodura yosiiana | reverse complement strand
AGAAGAATAGCAAAATAATAAATTGTCGTATAAGCAATATGAGTTCTCCAGAATGAACTCGGATTATCAAATAATTCCAGCGTATTTTCAGCAAAGTATGGTAATGCTTGTAAAACAAAAACAGCAGCCATTGGTCCAGCAATTTTATTCACAAGAGCGATAAGTTCTTTAGCTTTGTAATAATGAAAAGTGACTTTTCTTAAAGTTAAAGGATCCATTCCCTGATTTTGTTCCAATTTTAAAAAATTCACAAACTCCTTTGAAATCTGATGAACAGACATTGCAGCCAGTAGTGTATACAAAATAATAAAACTGACAAGTAGCTTCGATTGAAATTCCAAAAAGATGAATACATGAGCAAAAAACTTTTTGCCTAGAGTCATTTCTCTTTCTGTTGGAATGATGACATTAGATCTGAAGAACATTGAGTACATATATCTTGCTGCCATTACGCGAACATAAAATGACCAACTTTGAGCCACGTAATTAATTGTGTATAAAGTTACAGCAATTGGTTGAAGCACTGCTAAAACAGTCAGAATTGATGAAACGATTGTGCCCTGTAATAAAAATAATTATTTTAGTATATAGTTTTAATTTTAATTTAATAGCTACATCTTCTTTGTTACTGCAATTGGTTGAAGCACTGCTAAAACAGTCAGAATTGATGAAACGATTGTGCCCTGTAATAAAAATAATTATTTTAGTATATAGTTTTAATTTTAATTTAATAGCTACATCTTCTTACGGATTGATGAAAATTTGGAAATGTATTTTCGTCTTGACCAATCTCAACAATTCTCTCAAAAGTTTTTTCCTTGAACCAAAAAACGTACAATGTTGTGAAGCAATAAGCGGAATTGGCAGCCAGCTCAAAAATCCGGAACAGAATTGATGGATCTTCTCGTAAGCTGTAATAATAATAATATAATTAAATAATAATATATTACATAGTTCACTCTAATTAATTTTTTACTACCTGCCACCAGTTCCTTCACGTAGAATTAAAACGGAGGTAAAAGTGCCCAATGAAACCATTATAGCTGCTAGAATCTGTAACATAAAAAAATATATATGGCTTTAATTATATATCATCAACAATTTAAAAGAATTAATTCACTCACCCGTTGATAATTATTTCTATGAATGACATACGTACTACTATTATACTTAATACGAAAAGGAGCTAAGAGAAGATAGTATGAGACATTTAAATAGACTTTAACAAAATGAAAGCTATGAGAATGAAAATGATTTTGAAGAGCAGAGCGATCATGTGGAACAACATTAATTGTTTTCACAGCTACTCGACTCATTCTACTTACTAAACGGAATTTATCATGTCCTGGCATTTAACACTTTTCACCACACCAAACGATCTAATTTAATAATTAATAAAAATGAAAGATGCACACTTAATTGCACTGAAAACAACCACAAGAAATCAACATGTTGAGCAATTAGAAATAGAATCAACTGTGAGCTTCTTCAATTCTAACAACTAACTAGTTGAGCTCTGTTGATACAATAGAAATAATATACAAGTCACACGCAAGTCATCATGATAGGAATTTTGCATGCTATAGTAGTAAAAATAATTCTAAGTTGAAATAATATTGATTTCTCCACTTGATGGACACTTGGACATTGAGTCAACTATAGAAAAATATCAAATGACAACTGAAAAGTAAAGATTCAAGATAACAAGTCTATGGCAAACAGTTGGCTGTCACGTTATTCACTCATCAGACACTCTGGAAGCTAAAGTCTAACATTGGCATTTTTTTCTTTTACTCTAAAACTATAGACAGAGTTGACAAAGTTCTTTTCATAGGTCATGAGCGAATTCCTCAATTTCTACCTTCACCTAAATTCTCACTATTTCAAGGTATCCTTCTAGGAAAAATATATAGCTAAGCCTAACAACCAATACTCAATTTATATAATATAAATTATATATTATTTTAATATCATAGTCCTAATTCTAACAATTGTAATAACACTATAATACAATTTTCAAAAAAGATTCCTATCTACATAAAAGTATTTAGATATTTTAAATTAATATTATCAATAAAAAATACATAGTCATAAAGTCCTGAGAAAAATACATTTAAACAGTATTTTAAAATGCTCCAATAATCTCTTTTATCATTATGATGGATTTTGTGTAACAAAATATTGGATGAGATCCACTCCTCCAGACTCAAAATCTTCATTTCCTTCTTCAACACTGGCAGCTGCTGCACCTCTAGCAATATGAATACGATACTGTCCATCTGATGACTCATTACTTGGAAATATTTGTACAAGAATATTTTCTTCTTCTTCTTGACTCTCTGAAATTGAAGCAACTGCCACTTCACTACCAACATCTACTTCCAATTCTCCTTCTTCTCGAATGTCACCACTTAATTCATCATCATCACCATCTTGAGATAAATATACTTCTTGCTTTACAACTGTTGATGATGATTTCTTTTTGCGTCCAGGTCCACCAGATCCAGGACCACTAATTCTTTTAGTGGGTCTTTAAAGATGGTTCACCTTTATGACTATCACGAAGATGTGAATATAATAATCCTCTTGAGTGGAAATTCTCTGAGCAAATGTTGCACTGTAAAAAGTCAATTTAAAAAAAATTATTATTTTAAATCCTGTTGTGATATTACATAATACTTAATCTTACCTCAAATAACTTAGAAGAAGAATGAGAAGCTTCATGAATTTTCAAATACGTCGTTGACTTGAATTTCTTTTGACAAAACTTACAAGCAATATCTCTCTCAGTATTATTTAATCTTACCTCAAATAACTTAGAAGAAGAATGAGAAGCTTCATGAATTTTCAAATACGTCGTTGACTTGAATTTCTTTTGACAAAACTTACAAGCAATATCTCTCTCAGTATGTTTTGTCAAAATATGTTCTTGAAGACTTCCTCTAGTTTTGAGTTCAGCTTGACAATAATCACAACGATACACTTTAGCATAATCTTTATGCATTCTTAAAATATGAACTTTCAAATTATTCTCTCTGAAAAATCCAGCAGAACAAATATTACATTGGAATTTAGCTATTGAACTATCATGTCGAAGTAAATGTTCTTTTAAATCAGCTTTTCTCTCAAAAATCCTTCCACAATTTTCTACACTACATCTTAGTACTTGATCTTCTAATCCTAAAACATCTGCATGTTTATAAGTTTGATGATGTTTCAAATTTGATTGACGAGTAAAACTAGCACTACAAACTTCACAAATGTATTTCGGCATTTGAGATGAACTATTATGATTCTCCATATGAGCTTGTAATCTTTTTTCAGAAATAAATTCTTCAGAGCAAATCAAACAACGAACTGGTGTTGCATCATGAGAAGAAATCCAATGATCCCGTAGTAATTCTGGTGACTCAACTTCCGTTTGACATTCTTCACATGTTTTACTAGCAATATATTCTTTTGGATGACCAGAGACGCAATGAGAATTTAATTCTTCAGCAGTCTTGTAGCGTTTTCGACAATATTTACAAATGTAATTTGTTCTTCATCATGTTTCTTCATGTGAGCCTTTAGTTCTTCTGCATATGGAAAATTGTCATCACAAGCATAGCAATAGTATGGTAAAGATTTCCCTTTTATACGACGCTCTTCAGCACTCATTGCTTGAAGGAGTTTCTTCCGTTTACAAATTATGTAGTGACGTTTCAATGTGTCTAAAGCAAAAAAAATTCCGATTTGGACATCGCTCACAGGTTAATGTGGGAGTTTTCGTTTCTTCTGGATGAACTGCTGAGTAATGATGCAAAAGAGTTCTTCTGGAGGCATAACCTGTTTAAAATATAATAATAAATTAATATATATATAATAATGGTGGCATGGCATAAATTGTGATTATTATTATTATTAACTTCGTACCTTTCTGACATATATCACAATTAAATGCTGTCTCAGTTCTCGGAATATGAGAATGTAAAGCTTGATTATGAATACGAAGCTCAGCTCTAGTATTAAAAATCATTGTAGTTTCACATTTCTCACAATGCCAATCTTGACTTTTGGCTGTACACTTTGCTCTCTTCTGATGAGCAACCAAAGCACCTTCATTTTTATAAAGTCTTCCTGCAATTTATCCAAATTAAAAAAACCACCATCAATTTATTTAATTCCACTAATTAATATTATTAATGTAAAAATATATTTACTTACCACAAATGGCGCAAATAAATTGTGGCTTATTCTTATCCTTTTCCGAATGAACAGTTTTCTCATGATTAACTAGAGCATATCTTTCTCCAAACTTTTTTCCACAACCTTGAAAACCACAATGCCAAATACGATGTGAATTTTTACCATTAGGATTATGAGCTCTTCGCATATGTCTTGTAATTGATTTACTATTTAACATCACACCACACTTTTCACATTCCACTTCTTTTCTATTGCTACCTTCAACAGCAATTAATTGTCTTTTAGCTCGCTTCAAACGAGCTGCTTTACTTAGTGGAGGTCTTCCTCGACTTCCATGACGAATTACTCGGGAAGTGCTAACAGAAGTAAATTTGATGTTTGTTGATTTTGATGGTGATAATTGAAATGGTTGAACTGTAATTAAGCCTTCTTTAGGTTGACATTGAGCAGAACTATGAAATGATTCGGATTCTTCAGTTATTTGATCACCACATCGATTACATCGCCTCTCATTTTCTAATGTGTGCTCTTTGAGATGATAGCGAAGTAGTCTTGCTGATGCAAAATGGTTTTCTGAAAAATATAACAAAATAATAATTAATTGACAAGGAATTTATTTTAATTAATTAATTGTAGGACTTACGACAAATATCACATTGAAATACATTTTCTCCTTTATGAAACTTGACCACATGATTTTCTAATATGGCATTGGTGATAAAAGATTTTTTGCATGTGTTGCACTTGTAGCCACTTCCATGTCTTAGGCCAGCACTAAAAATAATAATAATAAATTAAATACAATTTAAATAACAAAATTATTTATGGTGATTTTTAGACTAAATACTTACTCATCATCAGAATCGTTGGCTTCACCAAAATCACTTTCATTTTCTGTCTTCATTATTTTACAAGTTGGCGATGATGATGATAATGCTAATGGATCACTCAAAATAAATTTTCTTTTCCTTCCTCGTTTCTTATAAACTTTTGGTGGTGGTGGTAAATAATTATCATAATCATCAAATTCAGCACCAACTTCAATATCTATTGGTTCTAATTCCATCTTGGCTGATAAAGTTGTAGGAAATTGTGATCATCATTTTGTCCAATCTCCTCAGATATTTTTTCCACATCAACTTTCTTCAAACCTGAAATATATTATTTAAGAAATTAATAATAATATTTACAATATTTCATATTAAATACTACAAATGAAATAATTAAATTACACTGAACAACTTGCTGTTTGAATTCATCATCAACTCTTCCATCATTTTTCTTCAATTCCAAATGAAATCCTTGAGCAACTGTGGATTGCAGGGCTAATTGGAGTTTGGTCAATTTATGATTTAAATGTTACTTTCCGATGGATTTTAAAAGCTTCTTCAACAACTTTGATACATTGTTGACAATGGTGAGCCCATTTTGTAGGATTTCCAATTTGATTCAAGTAATTTTCACAAGAGTCTTGTGGGACTTGGAGGAGATGAGAATATAAAAACATTGCTAGCAATTCCTCACTCCATTTTCCATTAAATTGACATTCTCCTTTTGAACTAAATGGTTGACAACAAATGAAGCAGGATGAAGAGTCGAGAATTTGTTGGTGGACCATTTCTGTTATTACTTCTTCTTCGGTTTGAGGAACTAGAAATTCTGATGATGATGGTTTTTCCATTAGTTCTTCTTGCTCTACAACATTATTATCCTCTTGCAACAATTTAATAGAGGAATCCATTGTAGAGATGAGCTTTTGTAACAGCTAATATGAGTTTAATTAATTTTTATGTTTTAAGGAAAAAAGACAACTGAAAAAAGTTTTTGCTCACTTCAGCAGTTTGAGTTTTATGAATTTTCGCGCGCTGTAAATATACTTTGTTCATGCTAGCATTTTTTTCATGAAAAAGTTTATAAAAATGAGAAGAAAGTGATTTTCATGCTATTGTATTTATTGTATTTATTAAATCTCAATCAGTTTCTCCATGTTACAGTTTAATTTATTAAATTGTATAGTTTTATTGGAACCCACGAGCTTTTTTCAAACTCTTTTTAGCTTCTTCATTCTCCTTTTCTGCTTTTTCCAAATCTACCTCTGAATCTCGTTGCCGTTTCTTTGCATTCTTCAAAAGTTGTTCAATGACTTGGACCTTCTTGTCTTGCAACTCTTTTTCTCTCCTTGCCCGAGTCAATTTATTTACAGCATCTTTTTCAGCCTTTAATGCTTTCTTAATTGCTACATCTTTTGCTTTTGGATTATCTTCACATTTTCTACAACATGGAGTATCACGTGAAGAAATTATGTAATTTAGTGCACAAATAGGAGAGATATTTGATGACCTATAAAAGTACAAATAGGTTAGAAATATTTGCTCATCATAAATTATGTGCATATGTGCATTGCTTACGCTTGTTTTAAGTCCTTGAAGATCTCTTGAACTTGTAACCAAAAGTTTAGCTCTTCAGATGATTCAGGAAATCGAAAGCAGTTGGCATTGTTATTTAAATATTTGATTCCAATGAATGTGAATGGGAATCGTTCTAATTTTTGCGTGGAGTCTAGTTGCAAATGCGAATCTTGTTCTTCAGTGTGTAGACATGCATGGACAATTTTACCATCAGACTTCAACATAGAAAGAGTCAAAGTTACTTCTTTTACATTAGTGAGACCCGTCCCACCATGGGAGTAAAAACCAGAGGTGACATTAAAAAACGTTTGTTGATGGATAGTAATCATTATTTCAACTTGATGCTTTTTTGACAGACTCAGATTACAGAAAAACAAGAGTATTATGTGGTCATTAGTTTATCAGTTTACAAGAGAAGAATGCTAATATCCTTTTAATTAAATCCAAAATAAAACAACAACAGACTTCCAAAAGACTTCCAGAAAATTCAAAGTTGGAAAGAGAATAGAGAGAAGCTGGAAAAATGAGATTCACTGCACGCCAGAAGTAACTAGAGCAACAAATGATGAGTCAAGAGATCAAAAGAGTATAGCATTAGAGTTTATGGAAAGATGTGCGTTTTGGAATGTCAAGTAAACACAACTAGTCTAAAGCAACTTAGGAAGGAAAGTATATATAAAATATATAGAGTAGAGATCTATGTATGTAGGTGATGAATTTATTTCATGTCAGTTTCATATGAGTTGGCTGTCAAAATTGTAGCTATGTGTTGCGAAAAATGATTTGATAGCTAGAAAAGTAAATTGCGTTTGTAGTTTTTCACTCACTCACTCACTACAACTCTCTGTACTTGATCTACATTGATCTCGCTCAAAATTCTCTAACGCTATATTAGTGTATAGCAAAGATGAAATGATGACAGTGAGTCAAACTCACGCCCAGTCGATTAATGTACAGTGCTAGAGAATTGTTATTCTCCGGAAGCCAACCTCAGTCTCTCATTCTCTCACTGGAGCAATTACTACAAAGCAGAGCATTCACCTCATCTCCAGGATTAGGAAATTGAGTATAGCATTAGCATTCCACATTTAGTGACTTTTGAACTTTTTTGTGTTTTCCCATTGATTAGAATGCTGAGGCTTAAAATATAGATATTGCACGGAGCTCAGCATTTTTTCTATACTTTATTTTAGCGTTGATTGCATAGGTAAGGTATAGATGCTGATGATTGGATTGTCATATTTTAAATTCTTTTTTTTCTATGATGCAAATGTCACTGGAAATTGAATTCGTAGCACTCTATGCAAGCGATATTATAATATAGATTGAAAAACTGAGCCCAAAATATTCAATCACATTTTTTCTTTAGAGAAGTCTAGACTCAAAATAGAATTTAAATGGAGCAATGACATTTATGGAAACGTTACAAGTGTTATGATTCTAATTAGCTGTGGCTAAAATAAAATGTATAAATGGAACGAGGTACACGTCGTAGTAATAAAATAAATAGCTATTTGATGTGGGCACAGCATTTCAAATTGCTATTATGCTGTTGGCAAACAACTCAAGAGACGACTAACATCGTTTACATAATGAGGTAACGTAGATGATTTTATTTTGCTGCTGACTCTATTGCCTTTTAATGAGCTAAGGAAAGTAATTAAGCTAAGCTGAGTAAATGAGGGCATTTCGCGCATAGAAAACACTCCTGTGAATTGAATCCAAACAAATTATACTATAGAGACTTTGGGTTGTGTGATGTGTCGTTTACTTGAGTAATTCCCTAATTTCAACAATTGTATTTTCAAAGCTCGATTTATGTCCACTCCTCGTAGTTTACATCAATAGCAGTTTTGAGAATGATTCTACTATCAGAGCTCTAAGCAAAATTATTGGTTTACGGTGTTTTTGTTGTAGTCTGTGTCATTAGTAAATTCCCTAAATGTAACATTTTGGTGGGCTCAGGATATATTTTCTATAACGGAAACAACATGCTGTATTATTAGACAAAAGGGAGCATTTACTCTTTTTCTGTTGGGACTATACAAATAAATCAATTACGACTTAGGATCATCGTCGGCCCATTTTCTTCATTTCGGCAACAAGAATACATAGACAGCAATAAAAAAACTAAATGGTTACTTATTGTAGTCTCTGGCTCTTCCTAAAGTATATGAAACCATGTACCGCAAATCTTCTAATAATATTAGGCTGTGCTTCTAATACTCTAATACTCATATTATATAATAGAATCTGTGGCTACTATTAAAAGTTTTAGTGTAACTCTGATGACTTCTTTGCTCTTATATATTATAGGAAGCTCTTGGAAAAATACAAGTCGGTCATCACTAATTCTTTTTCTGTATTATTTTCTTCGTCGTGTTCATTTTTTGCGTCTTTTAGTTCCGTCATCTTATTCTCTGCTATTTCTTTACTACAGCTTAAGCATATAAGTTATAGAGCTCTCTATGCTATGTACCTTCCGTAAAACTTACAACAACAACCGAGATTATAACTTTTATCTTTTAGAAGAGTCTCCACTACTTTGGTTCAGTTCTGACGCATTAGAGAAAGTAATCAGTGTTGTACAGCAGTATATATCTTACTATTAGTACTGTTTATAATCTTCTGGGTTACTACTACAAGTTTTACGGTAGCCTCTCAAAGTAAAAAGAAAGTTGCCACAAGGTAAAAAAGAGAATTGGTTTTTTACTCTATCAGTAGACTCTAGACCTTTTGGAAAAAGGGAAAGTAGAGAAAGTGGTGAAAGCAACTAAATCCATATCAGAGCATTACATTACACTTATTGCTGAACGCATACATACATAGTATCATCCTATGTAAAGTACTCAAGTAAAAAAGCATGTTCTGAATACTCTAACGCAATGGGTTGAATGTGAATGCCCCAAAAGTCGTCGTTTTTGGTCTAAAGGTTTTACGGTAGCCTCTCAAAGTAAGAAGAAAGTTGCCACAAGGTAAAAAAGAGAATTGGTTTTTTACTCTATCAGTAGACTCTAGACCTTTTGGAAGAAGAGAAAGTAGAGAAAGTGGTGAAAGCAACTAAATCCATATCAGAGCATTACATTACACTTATTGCTGAACGCATATATAGATATATAGTATCATCCTATGTAAAGTACTCAAGTAAAAAAGCATGTTCTGAATACTCTAACGCAATGGGTTGAATGTGAATGCCCCAAAAGTCGTCGTTTTTGGCTTGCGTCCAAGTGAAACGAGACACACCATTAGTTTCTCTATACTAAAAATCGCTCGGAAAAAAGTCAAGTGATGTGGAAAATGAATACTTGGTGAAAGTTGAGTTACAGAAGTAAAATATATAGTTAGAAACGCATCTGTTTGCGTGCTTATGATTGTTGAAGAGTCATCGGCCTATAAAACATTTTTACACATGATGATACTATTGTAAGTCATAAATTCGGCCTTAATAAATTGACAATTGTTTGACAAGCTGGGCAAAGGTCACTTTATCTTTTGCTATATAAAATTTAACGCACTGTAGAGTCGTAATGCATAGAAGATACGAAAGTGTTAAAGCCTTAAAAAAGTTTTGCAACTGTCAAACTTGTCTGAGAAGTTATTGGCACTTTATGGTCGAGTTCCATACTTTATTTCGTCACTTAATACATCAAGTGAATTTAGAGTTTGACGATAAGTAGTAAAAAAAAGAGTTGCAGTAAAAAAGGTGATGGAAGACCTATAAGGAAAAATGTTACAAAAATGCCATTATGAGTGCGAGATTATGTGACCAATATATTAAGTAGTAAAAAAAGAGTTGCAGTAAAAAAGTTGATGGAAGACCTATAAGGAAAAATGTTACAAAAATGCCATTATGAGTGCGAGATTATGTGACCAATATATTTTCTTTCAATATTATTACTCCCTCATGGTTGTTGGTTTTGTCATATTTCCAAAACACATTAAGTGACGCTCGTAAAAGAAACACGTTTTGTAGGCATTCATCCTTTTGCAACATTTTTCTCCAGGCTTTATGAAATCTTGTTTTGCAAAAAAAGTTGCTTAGAATATTTCTCTATAGGCATCCGTAGAGTTGCAAGCAGATTTTGTTAGTTGACGTCATTCCTTTGCTATCGTATCCCACACAGTATAGACGATTTCCGCAATTCAATGGAAATACTCAACCAAGAAATCTGAGCTCTCTTCATTTGTGTTTTCAGAGTAGAAGTCTAGTGAATGAAGTGAAAGAAGTAATGAAATAGAAACCATGTAAAGACCTCGGTCACAAGTTTATTTTTTCGAGTGAATGAAATTCCATATAAGGTATTATTTGGTCTATAGAAGAAAAGTACTTATGAGTGCTCTCTATAACAAAAAAGGGCAAAGTAGAAAGGAAATAGATTATACAGTAGACTTAGGACAATTGCTTTCTTATATAATAGATTGAGAAGAATAAACCATTTTTTGCTCAAGGTGCCATTTGGCTTAGTAATAGATGAAGAATTGCTAAAAGAGCCAGACGACATTTCCTCTTAAGGAAATCTCAATTTTTTGGTCTATAAGAGCTATAGGAGTTATAAGAGCTTCTTGGAGCAAAAGAGTCTCAATGTCTCGGCCAGTTTTTTGCTAGAATATTGGATAATATAAGAAAGTTCCTTTTTTGGAGTGACATGGCACTAATCCAAAATTTCAAGTGTAATTTACAATACTTTTAAATAATAAGCCAAGCTCATGTCGACAGTGGGGAATATAAAAGTATAAATTATTA
>VCNE01000258.1:0-11162 GCA_009869805.1 Oncopodura yosiiana | reverse complement strand
ACATGGTGTAGCAAGTTAAACCTTTGTGACCTGCATAAATTTTCAGTCTAAAGCAACTAGTTGCAAATAGAAAGTTAGAGGCAGTGATAAATTTATTGCAGTTCCATGATAATTATTAGAGAGAACAGCAGCAGAGATTTTAACCTCTTGGTCGATATACACTTTTCCAGCAACAACCTCAGAGTTTCATTTGCTTTCCTATAAATCTTTCTCTCTTCTGTCTTTGGGTTTATTTTGCTCATCCTTTACTTTCTTTCTGACTTGTGCGGCCTATGGGAGTCGACGATGAGAGAGTTCATTTTATTCAGAAAGAAAATAATAGCATCATGTGGTTCACTCACACTTTTCTGCTTTCTCGCTTGTATCATGATAAATACTATAGTAGATGTGAACTCTGTCAGAAAGTCAAATGCATAAGGCACAAGTTCATATATTCTACTTTGCTCTGGATGTACAGTATATATTTCTCTTGTTGTGTGTTGTCTATGAAAACAAGAGTATAGTGTTGGTGGATGTAATATGTATTAATATAATTAGTTTATTAGTTTTCTCTCTGCATCTCTCCTATTGCTTTATTGACCTGACACATTTTTGAACTCGCTATTTTTGTACGCATTTCTAAATCTCATTAGGTAAGCCTTCCTTTCTGTAAGAAATTTCATACATTTATTCATCGGGCGTTTTTCCATAGGGAAAGAATGATATTGAGTATTCTAAAAGCTAATAGCGAATGGAAATTGTGTGAAAGTTTTTCCTGGAATTCAAATACGAGTAAAAGACTGGAATATGAATTTTTGATCTTGTTATTTCTACCATTGCAATTTCCTAGTATTTGCTATTTAATGAAGCCAAATATTTGAAAAGCATATAGCGTGGGAGTGTTACGTTAATAGATATATTAAATATATAGACTCAAATGATTACTTACGGCAGTTGGCAGAGTAATTGTTTAACTGCATGTGCCTTCAAATTGTGTATTGTGTTAAAAATAATTAAACTGAATTATTCTACCTACGCATGAGGTTACGTGGCTTTGGGCTTTTTTACCTATATGTAGATATAGAATAAATAATTAAAATATATTTATAGACAAGTATTTAACTACCGCATATCCAAACACTAATTGAATTTTCCAGTTCGTGGGACACAAATAATTAGATAGAGTCTGATGATTTAGAGATCAAAAGCAGAACACCTACTCATTTGAATCATTTTAACCACTTTTTACACTGTGATCATATTATCACTTTATGCCGCATTTCAGATTGTTTTAAAAGCATTGCTTTCAAGCTCTCTATACATTTTCTGCACCACTTAGCAATAAAATGAGAGAAATTGAAGAAGAAGTGGACAGAGATAAATATACGAGTTTCATTTCTCAAAGTATGAGTAGTGAGAAAGTATCTCTGGGAGAACTTGTGAGATAAAAAACATGCAAAGTGCAAAATGGTGTTGGCTTAAATGCAAATGTGACGTGAGAGTTTTATTGATGACTTTTGTGATAGACACTAAAAACTTTTTTTGACCCGAGAGACTAACAAAAAAATTCAACTTTTGCCAAAATTTATTGAGGAGCATCATTCCCACTTTTTTTAGTTCTCTTTTTGGAGTTCCATTAGAGAACTTTCGAATTGATGTTTACAGTAGATTCGGAGTGTACTTTCTTCCCTGGGAAAATATGCATACAAATTTTTACATTTACATATGCAACTAAATGATAGTCGTTGTATAATTAAAAGAAATGCTAAAGCACAAGACTCTAAGTGATATCTATTTAAAAGCTTGTCCTTGTCAACTATTTCTTTTAATGCTTAAATTAGAAAAGTAGTGCCAATTTTTGCTTGGAGCAAATGAAAATCTTTTTGCGTCTTCATCTATAGCAAGAGAAAATACACGAAAGCAATTCGTTGTGAACTGACCTAGATTCCCAGTTGAGTTACCTAACATCCTATAACTTTGTATACCTTAGAAGTTCCCAAAAGAAAGTTTATTTTGGAAAAACTCAAGAGCAGCTGAATTTGCTACACGAAAATGATGAGTTCTTGGAAAACAAAACATGTTGATTAAAACACAAGGCATGTACTAAGAGAGAAAGTTTTTTCAAAAGTGTTAATTATAATATGGCTGAGAACGCATATTGTGTTGGTGTCTTTAGGCTCTGATTCTTAATTTTATGTCGTAGTTTTAAAGACGAAAAGTCTTCGAAAAGGTCATTGGTCTTCTGTTGGTTGAAGAAGAAAGCAACTAGTTGTAGGCTACAGACATTGACATATTTATTGCTAGGTTTACTGTGCTAAGAACTAAGGATCCAAATAGATAGCCTTCATTTTTCACTTTAGAAGCTTACGGAGCTCTTTGGCTGTTGCAGTCATTTAGCACTCTATAAATCTTTTGACTGGGTCATTATTCCTTTAATATATTTCGAACGTCTCTTGGGAAATGTCTACCTTACAAAATGGCTCAAGTCAAAGTAGAAAGAGGATTTTATTTTGCCAACATTTATTCATATACTACCAAGTTGATATTTGTAGAATTTAAACATCAATTAATTTTAGGTATTTAAGGTTAGGCATTTTAGAATTAATTAGTATAGCTTTAAACCTATACTGCATAGCCGATATGGAAATGTTGATGGTATTTAAGGTTAGACATTTTAGAACTAAAGCTATAACGTATAGCCTATACAGAAATGCAATGGTAAAGTGCGGTTTTGAAATTTAAATTCTCTTATATAGTCCAATTTTTGCAGTCAACCAAATAATGATGGACTATTGGAATATAAGCTTCATGGAAATTTCCTCGTGCATGACTCATGTCTGATATCCTGTTCCTTCACATTTATGTTCATCATCTGCTGACGATTATTATTCGCCTATAGGTGCTTTCGACTGACTTTATACTGGTATAGTCAGCAACATGCAATAATTTCCTATAGTTTGTTTTAAGTATTAATCGCAGTACTATTGTCTCAAAAAGATATTACATTTGGCATTACACTGAGCAGTTAACAGAATAACAGATATTGGCTGTAGCTTGACAGAGTTTTAGCACATTGATTCAGGTCAGTTCCATCTTATGGGATTTACCTGTCTATTTGCTTCGACGGTTGTTAAAGATTACGACTAGTGTTATTGTGTTAGAGATAAAGTCATTTCACGAGACCTGTACAAATTCGATTTGTCGAATTATATTCTTAGCAATAAGCAACATTCAGTATCATTTCTTAGCAAAGTGCATCTAGTTTGCCAAATGTATACAACCTTTGCTCTTTTACATTTCATAAATATCAGACATAGGTATTATGTATATGTAGTCTTACAATGTATATTGAAATAAAACTAATAAAGTACGTTGTTTGATAGAAGTCTCTCATATTGTGGCTTTCTATCATTTGCTCCTTTGAAGGTTACAAAGTCTAGAGACAGATCATGTTGGAATTTATATTAGATTCTCTTGCAAATATTCAATATATATTGCTCTGGCAAGCAACTCGTCACGTTTTGCAACTATATTATATGTATATGTTATTTCTTCTCAAGTTACTAAAGGACTCTTGAGAAATGGAGAAAGTCGTCGTTAGTATTCTGCTTATGTATTTTGAAAGTGCAACACATGCATAAAGTACTTCGAGGTGCATCTTAAAGTCAAATATGTAAATATACAATATGAGAAATTCGATATATTTTACATTCGTAATATTTTAGAGAGACGTTACATACATTACCAATGTAATTTTTGATTAAATTTGCGAGACTACATATTACATAAACATCTGGAAGAAATTATAGGGACTTTGAACTTTGCAGTATATAAATGTACTTTAATAATAGCAATTGAGAAACTTTACTAAGTTAACTATAGACGATTAAACAGGATTTAATAAACTTGTTGTAAGAAACAGGAAATTATATTCTAGCTCCGCTCAACATTCCAAGAATTCAACGAACAACACTTAAACTCAGTATGGAGCCACTTTAGCTTTATATAATGTGGTCTACTAATATATTACGAGTTTAATGCAATAAATAAGAATTAATGCGGTAGAACTGTAGACTACATATAGATAACGTACAGTTGACTCTGTCTATAAAGCTATACTCCTTTATAACGTACTTCTGTCTATAACGAAAAAATCTTACTTTCTCCTCCAATTTCCTATTTTAATAGATTTCGCTTGCTCTCTTTATAAAGGATTTGTCTATAACGTGAAAAACTCACTCCCTACTCTCTGTGTTAATATTATAACTCTGTCTATAACGCTACTCTTTATAACGAAATTCTGTCTATAACGTAGAAATCTCACTCTCTCCTCCAATTTCCTATTTTAATAGATTTCGCTCGCTCTCTTTATAAAGGATTTGTCTATAAAGTGAAAAACTCATTCCCTACTCTCTGTTTCTATCTATAAAGATACTTTTTATAACGAAATTCTGTCAATAACGGAGAAAACTCACTTCCTATACTCGATGTTAATACATTTTACTCACTCTCTTTACAACGGATATGTCTTTATAACGGAAAACTGACTATAACGTAACTATTTGAAGGCATTTTATAAGGCTACACTGTCTATACCGTAAAAAACTTCGCTATATAGGGTTTATCTATACTGCAACTCTCTCTATAACGAAGAAATGTGAAAAGCTTTGGCTCTATGTTATAGACAGAGTAGACTGTAAAGTTTACAACACTCTATATGGATAATTTCATCAAGTACAATTACAGAGCTCTATTATTTTCTCCTAATGTGTTTCCTGGAATGAACTAACCAGACATAAAATATTTTCTGTTTACAACTAACTTCCATCTTATATAGTCTCATAAAAGATAGACTTGTGCCGGAAGTTAGTGGCTAAAGAAAAAGTGCATGAGAGCCGGAAAGAGTGTATTTGAGCTATAGAGTAAAAAAGCAATATTTCCTTTAGCTCTAGGAAAGAAATAGAAAAGTGTGTTGAATCACATTGTGGCTTTCTCTATATTGTATATTGGTACAAAAAGAGAACAAGATTTGGGTCAGTTCACCTGAGCGTAAAGCCAACTCTTTTTTCTGCACACAATAGTCTCTGATCGACTTAGAGTTGTCAAAAAAAGGAGAAAATCTATTTATCCTAGTTGAATGACATGTGTGTTTCTTGAGCTTGAAAGGGAATTGAGATTTTTTTTGAAAGAATTGAGTTGAGTGCCGAGTATTGACTTTGAACAATTGACGTAACAAATGTAAGTCGACTCTCTAAATTCCTTAGAGATGATAGAAAGCCTAGAAGAAAAATTTATTGTAACTCTAAAGTAATTCACAAGGGAAATATGAGACACATTTATGCAAATACTCAGAGAAGCAAGCTGTTGTCACTGAAAAGTGGTCTTCAAAAACTAAGCTTATGATGACTATAATATTTATACGCTCTTTCCAGACAGAAATCTGAGCTCACTTTGGCAAAATGAATTGTTCTTCTTAATGCAAACTTTCAATGGTACTTTTAAGAGTTGGAAAGTGAAAGAGGAAACTCAGTCTGATTTTCTGTTCTCTTTTTCTCATACAAATCGTTAGAACATTTATCTACACTTTTACAACGTACATTCTTTGCCATTTACACTTAATGAGCCATGTTAGTGTAATACTTGCAAACGTAGACGATAGGATAAGGAACATATTCTTCAGTCTACACATTAAGAGTAGATTATGTCATAAACGAGAAAACTTTGAGACTCAAATCTGGTGATTCTCACATTACAACTTTCTCCTATTCCCATTTCAGCTTAGTCAGCTAAACGGAAATGTGAGAATAGGAAAAGAAGAAACTGACTCTTAAAGAGAGTCGCAGGTTTTTTTAAACCAAAGAGAAGTTAGCATGCAAAACTCTTTCTAATTCTCAAAATTTTATATTAAAAATTGAAATTTTCGATAGAAGTTCTGAGCTTGAGGAAAAAGTTGGAAGCTGTACGCTTTAGCGTCGTTCGTTTTTTCTACAGTGAGACCCGTTCAAAATTACTTAGAATTTCAGTTGTTCGGCAATCTTGAATTTTCTCTCTGAGTTAGAATTCTCAATTTTTCTAGGTCTTTTATGCAATTCTTAGTTAGTTAAAACTCGAACCTCTCTTCGACACAGAAAACAAATTCAGAATTTCAAGCTGTACAAACAAGCTTTTTATTTTCCTCCATTCATTACATATAATTCTACTTTCTCTACTCTTTTAATTGAATTCTCTAAGCTTCCAGGCAATCATAAATTAGAATGATCACAAATGACGACTACTATAAACTGTTAAATATTGTATAAAATTTTAATTATGACTTAGTTTTATTTACACTTTGGATACTGAATCTATTAAAAGACATAAGAAAAGTAAGAACAAGTCAATTAATTTGCTCGTTGTTGGTTCAGCAAACATAAATTGGGAAAGATGCACTAAACTATATAAACTATATCCTTTACTGCTGAGTAAATAAAGCTGTAGATTTTAATACAAGTTTTAATTACTTGTAGGATCAGTAGCTAAATTTGTGAAATGACACGAATCAAGTAAAAAAGTTTCTCCCGGATGTCTTTCTCTAACTCTTTAGCTTATTTACATAAAAATGTCTAAAAACTTGTCATCATCTAAGATTAATGAACCGAGCGCTGTCAACAAATAGTCAGCCCACTTCTTTTGGCTACAGATTTCTTATTATAATACTAGTGGCTCAATGTGCTGACAGTAGCTATTAAAAAAAAGCGAAAAGCCAAATTTCCTCTTAATACATCAGAGACGTTACTAAAATATTGTTCCTATTGATATATATATATATATAGAAAATGCTCATGACATGAGACACAGTTACAATTCATTAACGTAATTTTATGAACCATGTGTAGTAAACCTATATATTTTATTGTGTTGCATTTATTGAAATCCATAAACAATATTATACATTGAGTCTTTATAGCTAGCAAATATTGAATTGCAGCCGGATCTCTAATAATAAAATAGATTGAATTAAATTGGAACAAGTCCAACAACTCTTCGTTTGCGTTGAGTAATGAGTTTTCCATGTCGATACATTTTAATCAACAACATGCTTATTTATGATACTTGTCTCAATGTTATGTCATTCAGTCACCCGCACCTAATATCTCAACACTGATTTATATTTTACATAACATCCTATAATTCAAAACTTAACTATGTTCACTCTATATAACTTTATATCTCAAGACTCATGAGGTTTCACTCAACAGTTATAATTAAGCAAGACAAAATTGTAACTTTGACTTATGATTACTTTTGAAGGTTTCCAAAGAAAAGTCTCTGCTTTACACAAGTACATATGTAGCAAGGAACCTCTTAGCGACTCCAAATCAAAGGAAGTGAATAGTATGAAGTATTCTTTGAAAACTGTTAAAAGCAATTTGCTCTTTGGCCTATTTCAACATGAAGAGAACGTTAATTTAATTTCTTTGAAGTTATTCTCTTTTCTGGTAGACATGTAATATATTTTGATTAGTATCGTTCTACATTTGTGTTTTGACAGAAAAATTGAGAAGAGAAGGTAGAAAATGTAAAGGAAATTGAATCTTGAATTGATGACAGAGTACAACACTTTTTGTGCATTTGTAAAGGGTTCTTAATGGCTCTTGTGAACATGTCTTATAACATTGCTTGAGAATCACCTCCATTCAAAAATGTCTCTACAGGAAAATATTAAGACGAAAAATATATAGAGATGCTGCCAAAGATGAAATGATATTGGAAGTATATATAAGCAATAAAAAAAGTCTACTTGGCAAGCTTAAAACTCTTATAACTTGCTAAAGAAATTATGCATGCAATACATAACATAATCGTTATGAACGCGATTACAGCTCCCTATGTTTTGCCTCATTTAAAAGAAAGTGGAAAGAACTTTTCAGTTCTTATAGTGTGTAGCTATACTCTCAGATGCAATAATCATTTTCTTTTGAGAATATGTTAACTCATGTAATTAAAGAGAGATAAGAACGTGCTAATTAGCTCTGCAGACTAAAGTAATGAGTAGTTAGTAATTAGTACGTAATCGCAAATTTTCATGATTCTTATGGCAAAACGCCTCACTACTAATTACGCTAAGTGTCTGCGACAGAAAAAGACTGACATGGAGCCAATAATGCAAAGAATATAGTGTGAACGTTTTTTAAATGACTGGAACTAGATTATATATTGTCATATTGCGTCATTTTGTTGTCAACTAGTTTTCGGGTACAAGAGTTGAAGAATGTCTGTAAAAAACTACCAATGCAATTTTCAGAGTTCAAGATCGATACTCTACGACGCACTTGGAGTAAAACACTAAACAAATTAATTTGGACGTGACACACATTTTCTAATTCAATTACAATAAAGAATTTCAGTAGAAAGGTACCTGCTACTACTACATAATATTATGTCAAGTTTGTTAAGTTGTAGTAAAGGAGGAACGACACAGAGAGAAAGTTTTTTGCTGTAGACATTGTTTTAAATTAGTGTAAGGATGAGAGCATGAGTTGATTTTCAAGAATTGCATTTCAGATAATGATTTTATAATTAAGGATAATGTAGACTATAATAAGACAGTTGGTTGAAATGGTGAGATTTCAATTAAACTAGTTTAAATCTTGCAATATATGTAGCAATATTGAAGGTAATATAAGACAGTCGTTTAAAAGTGTAAGATTTCAATTAAACTAACAGATAATTATTAATAAAATAAGCTGTAAGTCTTGCAATACAGCAATAAAGTGAATGTACCAAAAAGGTCATACTACACGTGGAAACTTCATAAGATAAATTAATGGACCTTAAACTTCCACTCTAGTTGTCAAACAAGGTTCACATGTGCTATAAAAATGATGAAAATATAAAAATAAAGCTTATTGTTTGGTTTACAATACATACTTGACCAAATGAAAACAATAGAGGAAGAAAAGTTACAAGTAGATTTCTGCTAAATGAGAAAGTCATATTGTAAGCTTTCTTCCACACAAGAGGTTTGGGAAAGAAAGCCTGGCAAGATTATGTGGGTCAATTCTCTAAAGAAATAAATCTTTCACCAGTGCAATGAAACTTGCTATACAAACACAATAGTATCGTAAAATGGGGTGACTTTGTAGATTTTTCAGAATATATATTTCAGTATGGTGTAAGTAGTTTCCTTATAAGATTTAAAAATTAAATGTAATACGGGATATTTATTGCAATTATATATTACTCCGCAATTGCTAATTCTATTGTAGATGAATTGGTATTTGCATTTTAGAAAATTAGAACCGTTTTACCTTTGCAATATTTAAGTTTTTTCTTACTATAAATCATTTCGTATACATTTTTCTTGGACTAAATATCTGTCACGGAAAGTTCATTATTTCAGGATTTGTCTCTTATCTTTTAGTGAGACAGCTCTATACCATGTAATATGTATTAGTATAATTAGTTTATTAGTTTTCTTCCTTTCTCACATAGTGAGTCTCTCTTTCATTGTCCTGACACACTTTTGCAGTCTTCAAAGAAACATATACACAAACACACACATCTGTGTCCTAATGAAATATTTTGTCCTGCATACATAATAGAGAAAAGCTCATACATTTATTCATGATCCACACATTTTTCCATAGGGAAATGCTCATGTTGAGTTTTCTCAGTAGCAAAAAAATAATAATGTCGTGAAAACGAAAGTTCTCGAGAAAGCAGAGTATATTAACCTCGTAGTATTGCATTGTAGGTAGAATATTAATTTCTCTGTTGCTTTTCCCTTTCCGTCATAGTTTATTTTATATATGAGACTGTTTCTTGAATTGGTCTTTTGATATTTATATTGATTTATAATACTTGCTCATTTTATGATCGTTGTAAATTACAATTAGATTAAGCTACTAGTTGCAATTCTTAATCTGAGATATTATTGCAACCAGATCAGAGTATAATTTTTGTACCAAGTCACAGCTCATTGAGATTGGAAATGAAGTGTAGCATCATTCCAAATACAATTTATTGACTCATATAACCTAATTGGAAACAGAGTCTATACTCTATATATATATATATATTGTGTTTATATGCCATAATATAATTTTAGCTATGTATTATATATTATTAAACAGAAATGTTGATTATGGACGAGTCTATACGTCTAGTACCATTTGAATCTTATTCCTATGCTAATTTCTTAAAAGATGTGTTAATGACTCTCTCATGAGTAATTTGGCAGCAGTTCTCATTTCCCCGGACTAATTACTACGACCATTTTTTGAATTCAAATATGTCCCACAATTGAACGTTAGAGACTCATTTATGGACTCTAGACGTCATTTCAACTATAATTAAGGTATGCTTTAATGACTCTCAAGGAGAAAATGAGAACTGACATTATAACACGTATGGAGTTGTAGAGCAAAATTAAATATGTAAAGCAGAATTCCTAAGACTATGCTAAAAAGTTGGCAATGTTTTAATCTGGACTTCGCAAAAACCCAACAAAATGCAATATTAACTTATTCAGTTCTTATCGGCAACCAAAAAAAGTGTCATTTCTAACACTTTCCGTCTCTAATAAAAGTATCTCTTATAACACATAATAAAAGACCCAACCAGTGTACAATATTGACAATAATAAAAATATTTAGTGCTCTAAACATTTGACCCAACATTGCAAAGGAGTTTAACGAACTCTCACTGCATTTTCATGTCACTCAGTTTTACAATTTTGTCATGTAGTAAAATTTTAACTGTGTTGTATCATATAAAGCTCCTTATAGTTTCTACAAGTTGAAGTGCTTTCTAGGCTTTACAAATATATGTCATATCTCAAATTACCAGAGCACATCACAAAGCTACTCTATTATATTTCTCTGTTTTGTATTCTGCTCAAAGATAGGAGAGAACTGAACTGTCAGATGAAAAAGAAATAAATCAACCACGATGTTGTTATAAAAGTTGGCCAAAATACGAGAGCTCTAAGCAAACAGAAAGACAACAATAAGGTTTCTCATCATGTTTTTCGTATTCCTTTAGTGTACAATTGTTGTGTAATATTTTGAGTAGAACAGAGAAAGCAAGTCGTGACCCGAAAGAGATCAATTTATATGGAGCAATAGACAATCTACTCACCTGTCTCTATTTCTTCTCTCTCATTATGTTATAGATACAAATCATGAAATTCAAAGAATCAT
>VCNE01000257.1:0-14294 GCA_009869805.1 Oncopodura yosiiana | reverse complement strand
AAGAATATAACTATATATTAGGAAAAATTCAAAGACTAAATTAGTTGCAATTTAGATGAGTATATTTCCGCTAGTCATTTATAAAAGCTATACAAAATCATTTAGACTCATTTACTAAAGTGCTAGTATCCTAAAGACATATCTATTAGTACACATATAGTCATAAGTAAATATTTTTCTTGTGAATATCAATAAATTCAGAAGAAAGTCCTGTAATAGCCTCAAGACTTTTATAGCTATGCAATTTATGCAAATAATGCAAAAGCAAAAGAAAAATTCATTTTATATGTATATACTTACCACGAAGAAATTTCATTATCATAGAGTCAGCTTTCACTTCTGTTTCTTGAAGTAATTTGCTAATCTCTGAAGCGAGTGTAAATGGAGAAATTGAGACAAACAGTGCCAGAATGGATAAACCCGTATAAAAAACGATTAGATAATTTTTATCGTAAATTCTTTAAAAAACAGTTAATTATAACAACTTACAATGTCAATAGTGGCAATTTTTCTCGTTCTCTTGAAATATCGTACTTGCTCCATAGTTAGAACACTATATGGTGATGTGGCTGACTTCAATAAAAATACTACTTTCTCTCTGCTGTGTGCATTTAATGACAACACAACCGACCACAATCACCACTTCTTTACACACGTCTCCATATCATGCCCATATGTATTTATATATATCTACAAAATGAAATTTGGTGAACAAAGTCTGTGGCTTTGTACAATTTCAACTAATTACACTCACTATCAAGTTCTGTATCGCCAACAGACACAATAACACGCTTAAGGTAAGTACATTTCTCTGATTTCACTCTTTCACCGACAACTTCACCGCAAATCTCATGTGTAGATCTCCCTCTTTACAATTACAACAACCGGACGACGAGAAGAGTGAGGAAGGAGCAAATTGTGTGTATTCTATAGCTCAAATCTAAAGAGAACAAACAGTGGAAAGATTCAGACACAATAACACGCTTAAGGTAAGTACATTTCTCTGATTTCACTCTTTCACCAACAACTTCACCGCAAATCTCCTGTGTAGATCTCCCTCTTTACAATTACAACAACCGGACGACGAGAAGAGAGAGGAAGGAGCAAATTGTGTGTACTCTATAGCTCAAATCTAAAGAGAACAAACAGTGGAAAGATAAAAGGGAAATTGATATGTTATGTACACCAACAACTAAGCACGAAGCTTTTAAATCATTCTATAGTCTCAAACTCCCTTGGCTAATCCTCTCTCTCAACAAAACACAATACTTTTTTCCGTGTAAGTAAAGAGATCAACTAACTGACTGTATATTAAATATGTGTAGATCTCCCTCTTTACAATTACAACAACCGGACGACGAGAAGAGTGAGGAAGGAGCAAATTGTGTGTATTCTATAGCTCAAATCTAAAGAGAACAAACAGTGGAAAGATAAAAGAGAAATTGATATGTTATGTACACCAACGAAGCTTTTAAATCATTTTATAGTCTCAAACTCCCTTGGCTAATCCTCTCTCTCAACAAAACACAATACTTTTTTCCGTGCAAGTAAAGAGATCAACTAACTGACTGTATATTAAAGTATATATAACAACACGATGGTGAAAGCAACAACTTTCTTTTTCAGCAGATTCTCTCTTTCTTCACGTAAGAAGAGTGATGTTTCTGTCTCACTCTGATCTCTTCAACAGACAAACTCCGACTGTTGCATGTCACTTATTTCTTCTTTCTCTACATGTTGCTTTTGCTCTTATACTTCTCTGAGATATAGGATAGAAAAGACTTGTAGAGTTTAGATGACAAGTTTTTAACCTGATATGAGATATCAACTCTTCCGGAAACTTATTTTACATAGTATAAGTAATACATTATGTACATATACAAACACTTAATTTCCTTTTATCAAATTTGCTTTTCTAATTCTTTTCCTTTTGATATTATGATTTTACCTTATGCTATATAGTTGAGCACACAGTGGAAATTTATATATATATATAGTTAGTAGGTGGTGAAAGTGGATGATTTTGTTGATGACTTGTTTACAATTTTGTTGTACTAAGTGAAGCGAAAAGCCTGTAATAAAAGAGTGGACATGAGAGAGATGGTGATATTATATAAAGTAGTTGTTGTTATTGCCCTCGAGAACTTTGTTGTTATTGTGAGTATTATTCCTTCAAGTACTTGTATATTTACCCGATTGAGCACTGTAGTAGTAAAGTTGACAGGTAGAAAAGAGTTTATCTAAAGTGTTTACACTACTGTAAAGAATTGAATCTAGCTCAAGTCAAGCATGTACTTCATGACATTTGAACAAGTCTTGAATAATATATGTCCATTATAAAGTATATGCTTCATTTCTACTAACATGTATAAATCGGATTTATACTAATAAGAGAGAAAAGGAATGTGTCACGTTTTGCAAAAGAAAGTAGTTTAGTTAGAGAGAAAGAAGGATATTTTATTTCGTCAAAGTAGATAAGCTGTCTGTTCTACATAATTTTATAAACTAGACAGAAGAGTCAAGTTCTCATTACTTTAGAAATTTTCACTGTTGTTTCAAAAGATTTATTCACCAGACTGGACGACTGCAAGTATATTAAATATTAAACTTATGAAGACTTTGAGTATGAATATTAATATGATGAACTACATATCATGTTAATGTAATATATGATGATGATATGATGTGACAGTAGATATTCTGTATTTCAATGTGGTTTCATTGCATGATGACAGAGAAATGAGAACAATGAGATGTTATATAGTATTATATAGACTCTCTCTCTAAGAGATGAAAGAAACTCAAAACAATTCCACAGAACAGTACAATAGAGAAGAGACAGAGTGAGATGAAGGAGATTCACGATGATGAAAACTTGTCGCCAGTTACACTTTGGATTAAAGTGGAGTTATATTTCATATGTTGTTGTGTTGTGTCATAGTCTAGTGATGAGGAAGAGTTAAAAATCGATTCTTTATGAAACTTCTCCATGTCTCAGTTTTGTAAACTTGTTTCTTTGAAGTAAAAGTAGAGAGAAAGGTGAGAGGTTGAAGAGATTGGAGAAATGTGTTTATATAGCTATTAGCTATTATCCTATCTCATTTTGGACTTGATCTGAAGCAATTTATAAAATGGATATATATCTTTATTTACGTAAGCTAGGGAAATCCTTATCTGTTTATATGTAGTTAGTACTTTTTTATAGAGTTCTCAATGACAAATTAGGTATGGCAGTCACATACTTTATATGCTATTAGTTCAACTCGAGTTAACTGCTATAGAGTGTATATTCTTTTTGGAAGGTATCTTGTTATTGTAAATGTCGACTCTCCAGTAAACAGATAGAATATCATCATTTTCTAAGAAATCGATTTTCCACTAGTTGAATCTGTTACTATACATTATGCATTATAAATAGCCTTTTTTCCAGCAGAATAATTCTTATGCCATATGGTCAGATCATATTCATATAGAAAGAAATGTACAAGGACATAATGTGTTTGTGTGATTAAATATGAGTAATGCTATTAAAGCTAGATAAGATAGTTTTAGTTTATACGTATTGAAGTCAGTAGTAGGATTTAAGAACTTTTATTTATTCTAGTCATGTATACACATACATATGATGTAATGTAGTATAGAGGGAAATGTTTTGTTTGATGACTTTGAAAAATTGGTTCGCCATTTTTTGTCAATTTGGTCGGTTAATAATAATTTTGTCAAATATATTGTAATAAATAAGTACATATATATTATTAAGTTAAACTAGACATACTAAATTCAACTGATTTTATTACATTCTACTACTACGTTATCATAATTAGGCAAACTTTATGTTGCAGTTACAGTCTATTATAATATGTTCTTTCAAGTACTTTTGTCACTCAGACTTTACTTACCTAAATGGAAAAAATCTGTATTTATACATTCTTAATAAATCTATTGTGCATTGATTTGACTACTAATTGTAAAACGTGAAAGTGCAACAGACAGAAAAGGAACATTTGATTTTAAAAAACTAAATTTTTGTATATAATGAGTATATGTATATAGCAGCATATTTTTGAGAACAATCTGAGCACATATACGTTAATAGTAACTCAAGGAAGTCTTGCGTATTTTTGAAAAAACAAAACAAAAACATAAATATAATTAAATTATTGAAAGCGCTGTATTATATATATATATTGTAAAAAGATGAGAGTTGTTGTTTTGTGGTTAATTATTGTTTGATTCCAGTAACTTCGTCATAAGATGGTGGTGCTTGTCCATAAGCAGGGTTTTCTCCAGCTGGGAAATACTTTGGTTGTTGAAGATGAGTTGGAATTGAAGGTGTAGTTTCTAACTCTTTAATGAAGTTGTGGACAATGTACAGAGCCAAAAATCTAACCATGACTTGGATAATATTGTAGATTTGCATTACAGGATCATTGCCACCAACAAATACATCCAAAATGACAAAGATTGTGAAGAAGAAAGTAACAGCACGCCAAAATTTACACAGTTTTGCAGCTTCACCTGTTTCTTTTCCCTGTAACAAGAAGAAAACGAGCAGTAGGTTATTTATGAGTGGTATGCTTATTAAACTTTTTCTAATTAGTATAGAGTTCACTTACAAGTTGACATCCATTCAAAAGCTTTACAGCAGCTACCAATTGTATGATACACAAAACTGTGACAATAGCTACCAAGACCCACATAAAAGCAACAACTCTTGATGTTTGTTCTGGTGTAAGTTCAGCATTTCCTTCCTTAATTGCTTCTTTGACTTGAGGTGAGTTTACAACTATAAATGAAAAGAAAAGAAGATAAAAATAAGCCAGTGCAAAACATTCATATATGGTGTTTATATTCTTACCCGCAGTTGCAAACGCAGCCATAAGAATCATTAGCAAAACACCAGCCAACATGATTCCAGTTAGAACCTATATGAATTGAAAGAAGAAAATATGAAATATAACAAACTCTCGTGAAAGACTTATTGAGTAATGTTAAATGTAAGAAAACTTACCAAGTCAATGATGGCAACAAACCATGCCTTTCTACGCCACATAAAAGTCTCCATTTCTGTAGAAATTCTATAAAATTAGCAAAAAAACAATGAAATTAATTACAAATTGTCGATCTTTTAATAACCTTGACTTAGTCACAATGTGTTATACTAGTTAATACGTATAGTTTTTTTAGTTATGTGTGTGTATACTCATATAGCACATGACTATACACTAAATAAACTAAGGTTATTTATTTTTAGAGAAAACAACGGCTGAATTTGTTTCTTTTTTTCCTAGCATTTATGTAAGAAATGCTTTGACACCTGTAATAATCAATTATAACAAATAATTACCTTTCTTTTTTGAAATTCAAAGTTTCAAAGTATTCAAAAACTTGTAGAATATCTGAAAAAATTGTTGTTTAATATTCCAGAATTTGACTTGAAGTCTTTCTCCTTTGCGTTGCACAAACGAACTGAAAAATCGATGCGATAGGGAAATGACTTGCGCGTCTCTACTTTTTCTATGTAGTGCAATGATATAATATTATTCCGTTTAACTCAATTCCTAACACATAGCTACATAGCTCAACTTGAGCTGCTCAAGTCAAAAGGATTAGTCATCGTCACGTTTTCATAGAATGCTAGCTATTTTAGCTAAATGTCCTTAAAGTTATTCACGTCATCACAAATAGTCTCAGTTAGCCTCCTTAATTTTAAGTCCATGAGAGCCTTATATTATTTGTTACAAGAAACAATAAGACTCCATGAAGAGATTGACAATTTGGGTTTACTACAGCTATTTATGGCATAAAACTACAAGGTCCAACCAAACGTATTGATATTACAATTACAGAATGACGTAAGATTGATCTCATTAGACATTCTTAGTATCTACTCTAAAATTAAACAGGAAGCGATGATAATACTACCAACTGTACCAACATTAAAATAAATATAGTAATTGTTGACGTGCATTTCTGGGTTAAGTTTACATAAAGAATATATCTGGTCTAAAATTAAAGACAATAGGTAATATTATGAAGCTCATACTATGAAGTAACTTCATTGAAGTTCATACTACATATTCCGACTCTCTCTTGTGACTTTATGAAAATTTTTATGTCCAAGCTACTTATTGACTTTATCATGATTTTCCAATCATTCATGGAAATTATGAAGCACAATATCTTGTCTGTTTGCTTTACACAAACTAAACTGACGTTTTAAAACAAATCAAACATTGAACTCTGTGTCTAGTACTCATATAACTATACATAACATAACAGGAAAGAGTTTTAATCTTGAACAATATAAACGACACAAAGGATTTTGTGCAACGAGATATTTGATACTGTTGTTTACATAAATAGGTTTGTTCGAACAGTGAGAGTCTACAAGTGTGTAAAAATTACGTGATAAACAAAACGATTAAAAATTAGCCAGCTTGCAAAAATTATCTGTTCATGTAGATATGAGTCATATATGTCTATATATCTACACTGGATATTATGCAACAGAAAAAAAGGAAATATCACTTCATATTTTTAGAAGTGTAGTTTGCTTATTCCAAATTTTTTGCACGTGTAGACAGAAATTCAATACTCAATGTACGTCAATGGTTATATATAAAGATCGATTCATAATTTATATTACACAGAGGAAAATAAGACTGCATCATGACAGTATAAGAGTACTCATAATACACTAAACACGATTTTATTTTTTTTTTTGTCAGATTAGCAACATTGAAATTATATTATTCATACATTGCATTCAGAACATTTTATATAGCACATATAACAGCACTATACAAATTACAATATTATGAAGGGTATTTAAATTGACTCCAGTTTCATGCTTACACAAAAAAAATTAATTAACATTGTCACAATAATTGAGAACTGATATAGATCAAGTTTTACATTCTATTATTTTTTTCTTTACGGAATGTACTCTCTTTAACTACATTTTATATATATATTATGTATTTGCAGAGCACAATAGGGTGTAAATTGTAAATGCAGTGTAAAACTCAACTTTGATTTTTTTTCATTCTCAACAAATTGAAAGAAACTATTCCAACAATTCTAATTTCACTCGTCAACTATTAGTTTCAACATCCATCATTTTGGTTCTCTCATTCTCAAACCCGTATTAATGTATGTTTCATTGCAGCTTCATATGTCGGTGGCGCATCACTACTATAACCTGGTGGTGGATGAGGATGAAGAATAGTAGCTGAGTTGTCGATTAAGTTGTCTTCATTATCAGAACTACTAGGAGATTGATTAAATGGAACAGTATTTCGTCCAGTACTTGAAGTTACATTTGAGGTTGTCGGTAAAATAGCTGGATGCATTAATTCTATTTTTTAGGACAAAATATTTTAGTAAGTTTCAGTCAATTAATATTTCATACTTATAACTGAGAACAAACCTTGCATGAACCATCCAACAAAATATGATGACAAGAGATGCACAATTATCCACAGCATTAGAATCAGCATGCCACTGACTGTTCTGTCTGTAAATTTTGTAGAACAAGTAATTAATTTGAGAGTAGGTAGCTAAAATTTTATAGATCATCCACAGTTCTTTAATACCTTTAGGACCAAATTTTGAGTATATCACGAGCCACATGATGAAAAATAATGTAGTGTAATACCAGAACCGACACAACTTTAGAGATTCACGTGGATCTTTGCCCTAGAAGAAATAATAAAATTGAAATATTTCATCCAACAAAATATGATGACAAGAGATGCACAATTATCCACAGCATTAGAATCAGCATGCCACTGACTGTTCTGTCTGTAAATTTTGTAGATCAAGTAATTAATAAGAGAGTTACTCTAAAATTTTATAGATCATCCTCAGTTATTTATACCTTTAGGACCAAATTTTGAGTATATCACGAGCCACATGATGAAAAATAATGTAGTGTAATACCAGAACCGACACAACTTTAGAGATTCGCGTGGATCTTTGCCCTAGAAGAAATAATAAAATTGAAATATTTTTTGAGACATTACAAAATTTTAATTCTTACTGGAATGCTTGCATTAAGTAGCCGTATCGCAGCTATAAGTTGAAATGCAGCTCCAAAGAACATTACAACTGAAAAAACCAAGTTTATTTAATTAGGTTTAATTCTATGCAGCAATTTTACATGATTTAGAAGATGTGTTATTTTTACCATTTGTAGAACTAACTTCTCGAATGTCCAGTACCATATCATCTAAAACCTCCATTATTATTGCTACTGTATTCCAGTAGCCTTTTTCTTTTGCTTTCTGACATTGGGCCCATTGTTGCAGCAAGAAACATGACTAAAAGTAGATAAATATTTGTTAGACACTAAAGTAAAACGGAAGTTCAAAGATTTTCTAATTAGCTTACTTTTGGCCACGTATCCAATTGCCATACCAGAGAATGCTATATCGAATATCGCTATTCGCCTAAAACATACAAATCCCAAGTCAATCTTTATCTTACAGTATAATTTAATATAATTTTACCAAGTCCTTTCACGATGTTGAAAAGGTTCCACATCCATGATGTTATTTCTTCTTCTCCTCTGGTAAATTCTCTCACTTCTAACCATATAACAACTCGGATGGTAAACAACAACCTTTTTTTAAATATATTTTTTAGTCTACAATTAATCTACGCGATTACATTTGCTATATAATTTGACTGTTATGCAATGTAGTATTGAGAATCTCAAGTCAAGTGCAAATCAAAGTTAAAGTGACATTACTCCCTTTTTTCTATATAAGACTATGAATGAATACTTGACTTTGACTCTTAACAATTTCTGTCTCTTCTGAAGGATGAATTTATTGATCGAAAATGTTTTTCTACTTCGGAGTAAACCACATGATATAAAAAAGGGTTATCTCTGCGCAGTCCCAGGTTTTCTCTATAATAATACCCGGGTAGTTATATTACCCAACTGTTATGCAATAAGAGGTGGTAATAAAGTTCTTCTAATACATGTAGTAGTACATACACGAGGTCAAGTGTTGCATGCAACAGAAAAAAATAATAATTGAATTTCCAAAAGTATCACGTATCATATATATATATATATTGTCATTAGTTCTTCTTCTCACACACGCATTCATATATACAAAAGAGCAAAAAATAATAGGATTCTATATATCTATAGAATAAAAGAGAGTATCAATTACACAAAATTATTTTATTAGCACTAAAATATTCGAACAATGTCTGAAGTGCTACTCATACGACACGAAGCCCATTCTACATTGTAATTTGAAGATTTACTCAAGTACAATACAATAATTATGAGATATACAAGACTGCCAAAAAATTGGACTATTAATGTTATAAATATTAAATTCAAAGTTTACATCATTGCCCAAGTCAAAAGTTGACTCCTCTTCACTTTTGTATTCTGGAGTATTTTTATTAGTACTTGTTATTGCTCGCTGTCTTGAGATAGTCAACATTGTGACAGTTACCATAAAGTAGAGCATTTGAATTGATGTAAAAACTAGCGTTCCTGCTTTCACTATGTTTCTTGCGTCCTGCAGATATATTACATTTTACATAATTAGATTACAACTTTAAATTGTACTTTAAAATTTAAGCCATTTACTTTAGCAATTGATGCAAATAGAACAACTCCAGAGCAAGTCAAAACAAATACATAGAACCAGATTACGGCGAGATCAACATCACTAGCTTGCTGTAATCCATTATATAAAAAATCATATTGCCAATTGATTATACTGATGACGTAAAATATATATAACTTACATATCCATAATAATTACTTGAGGCTGAAGATAAAAATGCTGCGATTACAATAAGACACAGACTTATCATCTGCAAAACCAAAAATAACTTCTTTAGCTTTCCTTGATATATTCAGATAGACTAATTACTTACAATATGAAATCCACTTGCTAATAAACTTAGCGTCCTAAGACAATGTAAACTCATCTTTATGATGTCCTTTTGACTACTGCTGACGTTAAAGTGGTGATTGCTTTGAGAACTTTCCATCAGAACAATGTATATAATTTTATTTACTATTACCCATTATAGATTTTGTTAGGCCCACATGCAATGAAGTAAAACAGAGTTTTTACTATCATCTCTCTATTAGAAAAAAAACTCGCTTTTCTAGCAACTTTATTAGATACCATATAACTATCGAGTTCTTACTCCATATATGATCATTGACCACCACCTACACAAAATACGTCACATTCGTGTTCAAAGAACTCATCAATACAACAATATATATATAAACTCTAAGAGAGAAGATAAAAAAATGAAAAAATATAATGAGAACGCATCATAATATGTATCACATTACATCTGAGTCAATGAAATGTCGTTCTACAAATAGATTTTGAATGATCTCTCTCATCATTCACAAGACGTTTATTTTAATCGATCATTTTTATACATATTCTATGACGTTACATCGTTACATATGCAGTCAATACTATATGTAATATTTCTTTGAACATTTTTTGTGAACAAATGGTAATGATTAAAGTTCAATGTTTGTGGCACAACTATTAAAAATTGTTTGATAATTTGTTGGGTGTGTACATCTAATTTGCTTCTGCTTTTACTTTTTATAGGCACTAGTCAATTTTGTAGTAGATTTGATAGCACGTTAAAAGCTCTAAAAAAGTGGTCTCTGCGTTACATTTTAGGATAAAGTTTCTTGACTACATTTAATACATTTGGTAAAGCTTATTTAAATACTGTGAATGGTTTAGATAACAGTCTCAAAGTTACTTTTTTAAAATAATACTAATTTTAATAACTATCTGAATATTCATCATCATCCAATTGTCCATTTTTCTTTCGTCGTAAATATCTGATATACATTATCAACACAAAAATATAAGTAAGAGTAGCTGTAGCATTTAAAGCTACTGAGATAATTCTAATAACTTGGTAAACTTGAGAATTTGACTGTACAGATGTATTTGGCTTCCAAAGGCACAGAGTAGTGATAAATGCCATCAGTTGAAATGCAATGAGTACTCCAGTACAAATCTTTAGTAGATTTAATGCTTCCTAGAAATACCATAAGAAAAAAAATACTCTTTATTATATATATAAGGTTCAAGAAATCTATTTTTATTTCATATATGTCAAAATTGTCAGTCATGAACTACTAACTTCGCGAACTGCATGGAATATGACAAGTGATAAGATGAGTGCACCACAGGTGTAGAGAATCATGAACGTCACATCAAGTGTGCTGAGCTATAAATTAAAAACTCACTAATTAAAATGCACATAAAATTAAATGTATTATTTAGTATGATTTTTTTTGCTATTTACATCTCGTGCTGAACCATGAGGACCAATGGAAAATGTTGCAGTGATAGTCACCAAAGGTAGAATGAAGAGGGCAACAAGCTGTTGTAATAAAATCATAATAATTAATTCAAATTTCATTTTTAATCGAATCATTTTATTACTTACTAAATGAATCAATACACCAAATTGTGCTAAACCACGAGAAGAACAAATGACACAACACATTTCACTCTTCTGTGTTTTTTTTTGTGCTGTCTCAATTTGTTACTTTCTTCTTATTGCTTCCGTAGCACATGATATATATATATATATTATGTAATTTTGCTTTATTTACATTACAATATTCTGTAATGACCTATCTCACTATCACATCTGTAGTAATAAAATGTTAAATATTTTTCACATTTACTAAGCTATAAATTGTAAGGTTGGCAGTTTTTCATTCACAAAAATAACATTACAAGAAAAAAGCTTAGCCGTCTGCTCTGAACTCTTGCCAAAACAAATCACAGAGAATTAGAGATCCATATACGATGAGAATATATGAGACTCTGATACAAAAAGTAGCAATATGAAAGAGGAGAAAAAAGTAAAAGAACAAACTGAGATTTTTCTAGACACGTCACTTTCTATTTACTCCCAAAGAGATGTAATCTTGTGAAGAAGAAAACTCTCATGTACAAATCAAAACTTTTGTTTTCTTCTTGTTCTTTTAGTTATTTGCAGACGTTTTCTTTATTACTCTATCCAATTTCTATATTTGATATTATGTTATTTTTTTGCTTCTCTTGTAAAAGAAATACAGAAGACTACTAAAAATTTAACGAGAAAGTGGAAGGTGAAGCAAACTCAACAAAGTTCCAAATATTACTATACAAAACTTTACTTCCTTTGCCTGACGTATACACCTTTAGCCTTATATATTTGGAGAATTATGTATTATACAAAAGAGAAAATACTACACACTTGTTATTCTACTAGTAGATATGTATAAAAAAGGGCTTTGCAAACGGAAAAGAGAACGAATTGAAATCGATAAATACAATGATAGATAAAAGGCTGTCGTAACTCTCCACATATAAAAATACTACATATCTTCTTCTTTATCGTTACACTTTACTAAGGTTAACACAATGTGGCTATGTGAGAGTTAACTATGCAATGTGAGAAATTTCCAGAATGCCAAATTTAATAATTCTAATAATATTTTAGCTTGCACACTTCTTCTCTTCTTCCCCTCTTTATGAAATGAATGAAACACTCAAATCTTGAAGCACTTCAAAAGGTCTCGGAGAAAATAATATTATTATTATGGATTTTGATTCATGACGACTTGAGAATTATATGCAAATTGCTTTACTATGCATACCACCAACTCATCATCATCATCACTCACTATTGTGTGTCCTAATACTTATATACATGCAAACACCCAATGTAAATACACTCAAACTCACTACTACTCCTCTTGTCCTTATGCTATTTATAACTCTCTCAATACAATATTATTATAAGTAAAGAAACTGACAAAAGTCATTAGATATTCACACATGGAATTTTCCTATGTAATTTTGCATGCTTGATGGGATGCACATTTTATGTATATAGCAAATAACACTCATTTGATAGAATATGTATGTAATAGAAGTAAAAAGATTACCTTTATATGTTTTATGAGTTTACTATTACTTTAATACATTGTAACAGTTATGTAACAAAAAACCTTTCCAATAAAACTATTACAAAGTATAAATCTGCATGACAAAAGTTGGTTGAGTTTGCTTGAGGCAAGTTGAGACTACCAAAAACTATTTAAGCAGAAAAGCATAGGGATATATAGAATTTGCTAATTGACTAATTAGCAACGGTGTATTTATTAGATTTATTAATTCTGAGAATTTAGTTTGCGTATAATGAATGCATTGTAAATATTAATGTGACAGAATTTTAGAGCTTTACATGAACTCAACACATATTATGCCGTGACTTATAAGATTCCATCGCATTCAGAATTTCATACTACGAAATTGAACCTTGACCGAGAACTGCTAAAGAAATAATTAACAAGACATATCAAGTAAAATGAATGTTCAATGAACTCACATCAAAATATTTAGATTTAGATCTCATTTTCAAGTGCATTTATTAAAAACGTGTCATGCAACAATCAGTCACAATGTACGTGTATATTATATGAATAGTATTATGTATGCATGTGGTTACAAAACAAAAGCACAAAAAATCATACCACAACAATAATTATCACAATCACATTATAATGCTGCTCTTTACTTTATTTGCTAAAGGTGTCATTATATAGATATCTGTCGGTGCCACTCATAACCAGCATGAAAATGAATCATTTTTTCATATCAAAAAGTATTCCACTTTTTATGTAATTTTCCATCATTTCAATTTGTATAAATGTCACATGTTCTCCAAGTGTCCAATTGTATGTCTCAAGTTTGTTGTCCAGAAGAATATATGTTAATGTAATCCAAGGATTATAATGCAATCAAATTGCATAATAAGCATTTTCTTTATATGCGTAAACAAAATCTATTAACTTCTTGTGTCAGAAATAAAAATTACACTGCTCAACTTTATAATACTAAGGCCTTGAGTTTGATATATTATTTGGAATTCAATTAGTAATAAATATAGTACGATCTTGAAAATTGAGCAAAATTTCCTACAAAAATAACGATGACCTAACATAACTTTTATTATTGAGTGCGTCTCAAGAAAATTATAGTATGTTAGAATAAGCCCTTTATAATTTTTGCAACACGCCACAAAGCAAAATAAATTTTTATATTTCATTTCTCACACTAATATACATAAATTTCGATCATCATCATATGAACATGACCTGACTGACTTACTCATGCGATACTTGTCAATTTCATTTCATCTTTCCCCATTTCTTAATAATATTTCTATATGAGAGAGCTTTCGACATACTAAATAGTATAACTAGT
>VCNE01000256.1:0-12923 GCA_009869805.1 Oncopodura yosiiana | reverse complement strand
TAGGGGAAGATTCACCAACTGTTGTGTTTAAGAGATTCATCATCACAACTTTTTCTTCTATATATACTATTCGATATTTACTTTGTGGTTTTCCAAAAGTTTCCATTTGGTGAAGTGTCTTGCTTCTTCAGCAGTTTAACTAACACATAAGCATTATATACAATGCACTTGCTGCACATTTATTGCCAAAGAGTTTCAACTTTCTCAAGTTCAAGAGTAAAAAAACGAAAAGCCGCATTCATATTGCATTATATATATATATAGATATAAGACTTTTTCTTCTTCTTATGCTTTTTTGCTTACTTTGTAGTAAGAGTTGCATCAAGCCAGGCTTAAATCAACAAAACACACCGGGTGGATTCATCTGGTGGAATCTCTTTTCAGATCATTTACTTCCGATCCTCTCCTCGTTTGTTTTTCTTGGCATCTTTTTCTTATTATTATATTATACTTACTCTATAGTTGCACTGTTGTCGTACGCCTGAGAATATATGCTTAAGTATAATGCTAAGTCAAAGAAAATTGAGTTGTTTTTTACTCTTCTTCAGCAGTATGCACTCATATTATTAAGTATTATACTTGTGTGTGGCACACGCGTTTCAGTTACAGTACATTTAAGAATTTGAGTTTTGTGAGACATGACATATCTGCACCGCACATTATTCTTTACTTGACATGGAAGGAAGAAGAGAAAAAAAGAGAGGTCATATAAATTGAAGTCGGGTATTATTTCTATTAAACCTTAAACCTTAGTAAATCCGTTTGGCATTGAATCTTATTTCTTGTCGCTTATTCTTCTTTAAGAAAGAGCCAAAGACTTAGTTGTGCATAAAAATGCTGTCGTCTATTAAATTGTGACTTGAGTTGAGTGCAGTCAGTAAACAGAAGTCGGCAAAATCTTCTTTCTGACTTTTGTGCTAAAGATTTTTGTGGGAAACATAGAGCAGTAGAGAAAGATCATCATATCGATAATATAATGAAACGGAAGAAGGAAAGAGGTCTTGAGTTTTAGTTTTTAGAGGGGTTGAGCTTTAGAATTGTTGTCTTCTTTAGACAGAATTGAGCACATTCTTGAAATTTGACAGTTTATTGCTCAGACGTAATTTTAGTGTAACAAAGTGTTCCACTGTGAAGTGGGTCCTTGAGCTACAAGAAGAAGAAGAATAAACTTGAAAAGTTATTTCAGGTTGAGTTCTTAAAGAATTTTCATGAATGAAGAAGGAAGGGAGAGACAGTGAGCAGAAGAGTCAAGTCAGAAGAAAAATTCAGTTTAGTTCAGCTCAGTAGTTTAGTGTTATGTAATATAGCAGTGCTTGAGTAAATAGTCAAAAGAAGAAGATGTTTTTTCCTGTTTCTTTTTCTATATAAGAGAGAGAGAGCACACGATGGAATAATAATAACTCTCAAGTACTTTTTGATATGTTTCTTTTCTGTATGACTGAAACATCCTTTTATTTGTTTTCTTTTTACAGCAACAAGACAAGAGGGGAGTAGTAACTAATAATATCAGCAGTACACCAACAACAACAGCAGCTGGAGATGAACAGGTTAAATTTGGACATTATATTTCCGGTGGTGGTGGAGAAATAATAGGAGCGTTTGATCAACAACACCAACAATCAATGATGGTTGAGATGACAAGTGCAACAAATGAAGAAGATAAAGACATTCTACTTAGAAGTCTGAGTCCATTACGTGATCGATTGACAGCAATAGAAGAAATCACAGCTAATCTTCAAAATCATCAAATCACAGAAAAGTCAGAGTATGAGAAATGTGTCTCAAATTTAGCACATCAAGTTTCTCGAGCAGTTGCTCTACAGCAATTGATGGTTAGTGATTTTGAAAAGTTACAAGAACGAGTCGTCCATCTAGAAAATCATAACAAATCTATGGCCACGATGATTATACCTACTTTGGTAAGTTAGAGTTCACAAAACTTTTAACTTTACTTCTTCATCATAACTTTTTTATATTACATTGTACTATATAGTATAATGTATGCGTCACGTAGTTATATACATTCAACATGTCAAAAGAAAGTTTGCACAGTTCTTGCAAAAACTTTTTGACTTGACCGTTTAGAATTTCCCCTTTCAGTTATTTGCCATTTCTTTTTCCTTCGAAAAACTTTTTTGGGCTATTCGTCATAATTTATATGATGGTTGATTTTTTGTGCCGACAGACATTGTATCAAAATTCTTTTTTTTTGCACACTCTTAGAGAGCTCCGAAGACTTGTTCATTTGTAACTAGTTTTCTCTACTACAGAACAAAGTTAGACGGGAAAAAAAGTTTTTTCTCTACTTTTGCAAAGCACATTTAGTCATTTACAAAGTAAAAGTCGTGTTAGTCCTGTCATGTTCTATGTAAAGAGTTACTATAAAGTTGTTTGTTATGAATGCCCAAGAGTTTTTTTACTTATGTATATGACACACATTATAAAGCACATATAGAATAATATCGTAATCAGAATAATGAAAAATAAAAGCAGTAAGAAAAGTTTAGAAGTATATACTTCTCTAATAGTAAAAAGTCTACATACAGTGTAAATAATGAAATGAGTTGTCACTTGTCACGAAGCATATAAAAAATCTTTTTCTAAACATTCTTTTCATTCAGTAGTTAAAAAGAACTTCTTTCTTATATGTAGCAAGAGTCGTGAACTACTAAAAATGCCTTTAGAATGGAATTCGATCCTATTTAATGGTAGATTTGTAAATTTCTTTTAGCTTGAGGTTCTCAGCTTACAGCAATGTTGTTAGCACTTGTCAACAGTTACATATTCTGAAGCGTGTGTATATGTATTGTAATACATAGATTTTGGAATGTAAAATGAAAAAGGGTCGTAAAAGGGTATTTGTTTGCAACTGTTTTTTTTCCTATTACATTTGAGAGAGAATAGGGCGTAGAAGAGTCAGTTTATTCCCTACGCATGAATGTATTGAGTTTATTGACTATACATATGTGAACAAACACAGTAGTAAGTAAGTTCCTCTGACTCTCTCTGAATTCTGAAAGATATCAAGTTACCTGTGGAGAGAGAGAGAGAGAGAAACTTTTATAACATGCAATGTGTGTGTTCAATGCAAAAAGGGCGAGATAGACTCTGTTGAGTTGTTAGACAGAAAGAGATTTTTTTAGTTTAGGGAGGAAGTTGAGACAGGTTGATTGAAGAGAAAAAGAAGAGATTGATTGTTGTATTTTTCTTTTTTCTCTTTGGCAATATACAGATGAAACTTCATGAAACAGTTGGAAAGGAAACTTTAACAAGGAAATCAATTGAGACACAGGGAGCAGAAATAACGACAACAGCAACATCAGCAATTTCCTCGTCGATCACTAATACAACATCGACTCCTATTAAACCATCTAGAATTTCTACCCCGAAAAGTCCTGAGCATAATAAAAGCGATGTTGGACTAATGAAAAGTCCTAGTAAAAGAAGAAGTGAATGTCGTATCCCAAGAATTAATAGTAATAGATTAGTTCGAAATAATTCATCAAGTAGTCGAACTAGTGTAAGTCCATCACAACAAGAAAAAGAATCTAAATCTGATGCTGAGACTTCTATTAGAATTAATACTACACCCAATAACAATTGTAGTTCATCTTCAAATAGTATATCTTCATATAGACCATGTCAAAGAAGTTCAACTTACTCTGGCATTCCTCGTATGGCTTCACCCAATTGCTCACCACCAACTACTAATAATAAATGTAATGGATCTTCTTTGTCATCTTCATCAGTTTCTAAATCATCATCAGCAGCAGGAAGAACTAAAGTCATTTCTAATACTACTACAGTACCTCCTATGTCTTCTAGTAAACAAAATGGTAGCAATAGTAAACTTCCAATTAGAAGGAATTTTAATGCACCAATGAATAATAGCAAGAAAAGTTTAATTTCTACCAATAATAGTAATCAGAAACTTGGACTAAGAGGAACTATCGTCCCTGTTGTACAACAACAACAACTTCCGTCGACTTCAGCTTCTGGACCACCAACAAAAACTGTGAAGGCAGATGAAGGTTATTCAACAATGTCAAGTGAAGCATTAGCTGAACAAGAAGCATCATTGTTGGCTAATACTTTAGATTCCTCTGTTAATTGTACGTCAACAAGTAGTAGTAAATGCTCTCCTCCTCCTAATCTTCCTCTTGCTTCTACTACTATTTCAACAACTTCATCATCAATATCTAACAAAAGTGAAAAGAGTAATAGGACAAAAGATAATAGTAGTCTAAGGAAAATCCATAAATCAAATACTTTCAATACTTTTCAAGAAGTGAGCCAAGCTTATAAAAACAAATCACCAGTAAAAACACCAAGTAAGATCTCAAGGGAGAGATTAGTTAGAGAAGCTACTAGAAATCTGAGTCTTCCATCACAAAAAAGAAAAGATGTATCAATAGTGAATAATGTTAAAATAATTCGTGGTACATATGATGCTCATCAATACTATAATAGTAATAACAGCAATGATCCTGAAGGTGAAAGTTGTGGTGATGAACCTTCATCATCAACAATACTATGGGAAGATTCTGATGACTCGGATGTATTATTTTTACCAATTGAAATGAGTTCAGAAGATTCTACTAACTCAGCATCAACATTAGTTCCTCATAGTACTACAAGTTCTAGTGTTACTCCTACAAATAGTATTACACCAAGACCTGTCTCATCTATTACAAGTTCTACTAATAATACTGGTCAGCAGCAGCTAATAACAACAGCATCTTTTAATCCATTGAGAAGAACACAACCTTTTAATAATGATGAAGAAATGGAGGAAAAAGAACTAATTGAAAAATGGATTAGATTAGAAGATGTAAGAAGTGAAATACATTGGGAAGAAGGCGTATATGCTTGGGATTGGGATGTAAATCTACAAAATGATGTTAAATCTCTTAGAGCTATACGTGAGACAGCTATAAATAATACTGTAGAAGAAGAAGAAGAAGATTCTTCATTGTGGCTTCCAACTAAACATACTTCTTCCTCTTCTGGTTATGTGATCAATTCATCTACTATTGAAAAAGTAAGACATTCACAACCATCGTCTGTGGATAATCCTCCAATTCAAATTGACTCTAGTACATGGACCAAATCAAAGAAAGGGAAGAAGAAAACTAAAACTTCCAGTAGTCCTGATGATGAAGGTGAAAGTTTTCTTGATAACAATAGTAGTAGTAGTAGTAGTAGTGGTCCCAATAGAGAAGCGACGACACGAGGAGGATTGATAGTATCACCAAAAGTTTTAATAGGAGAGCCGCAAGAAGCGGAAAGGCTATTAATTAGAGAAGGGGCTGATGAAACATGTGAAGCTGGAAATGATATTGCTTGTGATATGGTTGACGAGGATGGCTCGCCTCCACCTGTAATTGAATTCACACCAGAATTTTATCATCTTGTCAACTATGGCAGTAACCTGTCGTTCTCTGATAATGAACAGTCGTCACCTTCTCACCACAATCACAACTATAGTCGAAACCATCCAATTATTTTACAAAATGAAGATAGGAAATGTTCTAAAGTTCTACATCTACCAACACCAACACTACCACCAAGAGATGATAAAATTAGCCAGACAGACTTTGATGGTAGTTCATGCTCAATAGAAAACCTGTCAGTCTCTTCTGAACTTTTTAGTGAGTGTCGAAATTGCCTGGATATCATTAAGAAATTAGTTGTTGCAACGGAAGTTGAGAGTGGAAGTGGCTGCGATGAAGCGGAAGGAGAAAGTAGTATGATGACAGCAACTGCTAGAATGACATTAGATAGAAAACCGGAAGATTTAGACTTATCAACGACATCAACATGGTTTTCAATTCCTAAGGGTTTACCAACTACTGAGGTGAGTGTATAATACTGATGACGACAGCTCTTTTCTTATTCCATAAATATACTCTTTACTTTCCCTTTTTTACTTACCATTATTATTATTATAGCACTCTCTTCTTCGTCTCTTTAGTTTAAGCTCTCCTTCTTTTTTACTTTTTTAACCCTAACTTTTCTTCACATTGTCATCATCACTATTTTCTTCTATGCCACCACTACTTACTAATACTAATGGCTAAAACTCTCTCTGTGTCGTTTTTGGATGCGAGTGTGTGTGAGAAAGCTCTCTTGGGAAATCGTAGTAAAGTACCTGAGCTAAGTATACACAATAGCAAAGAGAGCTTATCTTTAGAAGATGTGGTGGCCAAAGAAGCTAAAGTATTTTCTAGATTAGAAGAGAGATCTTCTTACTATATACACACATTATATTACAAGTTTACAAAAACATTGTATATCTTGTTGTAAGCTTCATGGCTTTCTTTTCACCACAAATTTTCTTCTCTAAATTATCACAATTCACATCTTTCTACCATATTAACAGTTATAACAAAACTTCTATGTAACGCATGCATGATGATCTAGATTCCACATTTTGTTCTCTTAGATGGCTGGCTAGCTACCAAAAAATCCTGTCACTCTCTTCTTCTTCTTCTTGTTCTAAATTGCAAATTTAAACTAGCTGTTAAATACATTGTTGGGAGAAGAAGAGTTTTGCTAATAATCCACATACTTTTTGACTACTATTTTAGGTGGACCGAATTCTTGGAGACATCTTGTCAAGTTCAGATTCTGAAGGAGTTTTATCACCCAAGTAAAACCAAAGGGTTAAAAGTGCTCATTAGTTTGAAAGGAAGAGGAAAGAAAGCGTGAAGACGTGATAAGCAGCCAAAAGGGGAAGAGGAAGAAGAAGAAGAAGAAAAATAGGATTACAGATTATACATATAAAAGCTCATGACTCCATCCATTTTGCTCTGCATCACTGCTCCATTATCTTCTGAGTTTCAAAAATTTCAAAACTGACTGAAAATCATCATTATCATCATCACTACTTAAAACTTTTTTTAACACTAGAAGACTCAAAATTAAAAGAAATTAACTGCCGCTACTATACTACAACTCTCTTCAAAACTTGTACTCAATAATGCTAACTAATGTGTTCAAGAAACTTTTCTCAATATGAAAATTTGACAATGAGCAACTACTTGTGAAACAAACTCAGCAAGTGACTAATTGTACTTTAGTAATAAAAATTATCTTTTATTATTATTGACATTAGACACATTAACAGCAAACTACAAAGACAAATATTAATAATTACAACAATTATTATATATCATCAACATTATAGAGGAAACTTCAACTAAACTCAGGGATGTGATGACAATGACACGTTTAAGCTTATAGTGAAATTAACGACGCCACCAGCACGGTTACGAAATATTTCATATATATATATAATGGTTTTTTTGTTAGTCATAAACATTAAAAGAAAGCACACACAATGGTCTGAAAAGGCAATATAAATAAAAATAGGCGCACACAAATAAGCAGAGGAACTTATATACTATATAGACATTTAAGAGATATAATATATGTGTAATAATAAATTATAATATGAAATGGAAATGAGGCTAATAAACCAAAAAGTATATAAAGTATGTGTGTGTGTGTTATAATGTGTACATAGAAAAGATGATTCAGTGCATAGATTTAGCCCTTGTCCTCTATTATTATTATTATGAGTAAAAGATGTAATTATCTTTGAACAATTAGTAATTAAACAAGATCCATAAAAGGCAAAACAGATAAGTTGTTTGTATCTATAAAGAATACACTCGCAAGTCTTTTTATGTAATGTTGTTGTAATTTGTCCTTTTAATAGGAATTATTGTACATTTAGCATATATATGGAGTGTAGTGCTGGGGTATGTTGAGATTGTTGAAAGAGCTTGCTTTTAATAATAACAATTAATAATGTATAGTATAATCCATATAATAATGCGACAATAATAAATAAATTTTCTTATTATTATAGCCGTATAATAGGTATAGTATCAAAAGGTAACCAAAATCTGTCATTCATTTTTGTGGTGCAATTAGTTAAATACTGTCCAATACTATAATTAGATATTTGTAAAATTTTGTATATATAGAGATAATGCCCTAAAAAGAATGTACTACCTATAAAAAATATGGAAAACTATTAGAGAAAATTTAAAGTATTTTTATATAGCTATGTAAACGATACTCACTCTACGTAAATAATAAACACAATATATTTCGTCCGTAAACAAATTTGCGCAGTGAAACAAGTCTCGACTAAAAATAATTGCAATAATACTAAAATATTTCTTATAATTATGAAAACGGTAATATAAAAATTAGTTTAACGCAGTTTAATGATGACCACTATCACAACTTTTGCATATTGTTGTAGTTTTTAGAAGATATTGTGTAACTTTTACCAATTTTTGACAATTTACATAATATATATATATATTACTGTTGTGCAAGTTTATAAAATGTCAATGTTTTTGTTAGTCAATGATGATATATGTATGCTTGCGTGTAATATTACATAATGATGATGATGCTTTTATATATAACGTATCTACCATTATTATATTATAATAAAAAAAAAACTTAAATATATATATACTTTGAGATGAGAAAAAGACAAAATCTGAAATTGCCTCAATTTATTTAACTTGAATTAACATTAATTGAAGCTCTTTAGTTTTTTCATAATTAAAATATTGTGGAAAATCTGTAATAGGTATGGATTTAATTGACAATTTTCTTGAATAAGATTCGTTAGCTAATGTGACAATTTGAGACATTTCATCTTTTGATTTTGGCAAAGATAGACACAAAATTGATTCTAAAAGATCGATGAAATGTTCATACATAGGAGAAATTGTATCTAGTTCATATTTGGAAAATACATATCTGAATACAATAAAATTAAAGTATATCATTGAAAACCAATTTAGAAAAATGTATAATTTTTCGAACCTTTTTTCCATTGCTATTAAGATTTCTTTTGGCTTAGAACCAGTGAGTATCATCTTTTTCAGAGTACTTAACAAATGCTTCTGTAATTTCTACATGATATACCACTGTAAAAAACCAATAGTATTTTATCAATAAGAGAACTATTAGCCTATAATTTTAAAAAGAATTACCATCAGCAGCAAGAATAACATCTGCAGAAGCAATTAGGCTCTCCAATTCAGAAGACCAAGACAAGTTCAAAAAATCTAAAGGTCTTATCAGAAACTCACATTTGACTAAATTTTTATTGTGTTGTACGTTTGCAGCAATCAAGTCCAAAATGCTTGGTTCATTGAGATCTAGTTTATTTAAAAAAGATGCTCAATTTGTAAAATCATTTATAAATATGATTAGTCTTTAAAATACCTGTTGCAATAATTTGTTTAGCATACATTGCTGCAATTATGCTAGTCATTCCTGTACCACTACCAAGTTCTAATACAATTTTTCCAGAAAAATTGGAACAAGTATGAATAACATAATCCGCAAGAAGAAATGCTCCACGCCAAATGTTTAGCATATATTGCTGCAATTATGCTAGTCATTCCTGTACCACTACCAAGTTCTAATACAATTTTTCCAGAAAAATTGGAACAAGTATGAATAACATAATCCGCAAGAAGAAATGCTCCACGCCAAATCTGTCTTCCTACAAGGTTGAGTGTCGTAGAATTTTCATATTCTGAAATAATGATTAAGTATTTCAGCAAGTGTATACGCTTGTATATTCCAAATGTTTACAAACCAATCAGCATGAAAATCTCTTCCAGAGTAGTAGAAGTTTTACGACTAAGTATCAAATCACCATCTTCATCTGAAATCAATGTTGTTTTCTTGTCAGGCTTTTCATTTTTTGAATCAGACTCTTCCAACTTTGGCAAAGNATCTTCATCTGAAATCAATGTTGTTTTCTTGTCAGGCTTTTCATTTTTTGAATCAGACTCTTCCAACTTTGGCAAAGAAAAAGCCAGTTTTGCAATCTGATCTGTAAGTAAGTAAACGGTCATGAAATACTCAAAAAGTTTTTATAGTCACATGAAACTTTATAATGTAACAAAGATACAAATCCCTTGAGGGACAGGGAAAAGAAGAGAAACTTACTAGTTGCTTTTGCAATAGGACTAGTTTGTTTTGCTTCCAGTAAAAATGTATTGATTTCGGAAACTACACTGGAACATTCTATTGGAACTCCATATCGTGAGTCTTCTGTTGTAGAGCTGTTACTTTGTTCATTTATGTTCGACATTGGTGATCGTTAAATGCATTTGTCTTGCGTTAATTTATAAGCTCACAATAATTTTGCAATTTGCAAGCTACTGATTATACCAATTTTTGTAATTCCGAAATATTGTACCACGTGACTTAACTAGAGATTTTATATTTTTTGTCACTGTCCCAAAATAAAACGAGTCAAGCAAATCTCATGCAAGATGTACAACTTCCTGTTATTATATTTAGTAGAGCAGTTTCTCCATTGATGATTTTTGTCAAATGAAAAAAATGATGATTCATGGAAAAATATATGTTGACAGTCTTGACACTTTTCATTTCAATGAAAATTTAATTTTTTGATATACATCGTCAGCTTTTTAAAATCTCAAAAGATTCTAGTCATTGTCTATTGTCAATAAAGCTAATGTTTTGTAGAATTTATTTATTGCATGATACTTTCATCACTTTCTTGAAAAAATGAACAAAGAAATGATTCTATGACTCATTATTGTAGCTTGTTTGGGGAACAGTGAGAACAATGAACCAATCAGAATTCAGCCCTCCTAAGCATGTTGAGAATTTTTGTCCGTTGACATTTTGTAAAGATTCAAGTTGTAAACAAAACATTCAAGAAGTTATTATTTGTTACTTATTACTATGAAAACTTAAAGTTTTAACAACTAATTTACATAAATTATAATTTTAACAAGTGAAGATTACATTGTGAATATCGTCATGAATAGAAGTGAAGGAGACTGGGAATTATCAAAGGAGAATATTCAGCCATTAACCTCTGGCCGGAAAATGGCTCATCTTACTCATTCATTGGAAAGTTTTTCATTAGTGAATCATGAAGAAGACTTACAAGAAAAAGTGTCGTAAGTAACTAACTAAATATAAAATATTATATTATACCAAAATTCTTATTGCATGTTATTTTTATTACAGAGAATTTGAAGCAAAAATTAAAATTTACAATGGACAAGATCCACTTGAATTATGGGTTGGAATCATTACATATTTAGAACAAAATTCTATAACTGGAGCTCAAAAGTATTTGGAACAATTGCTCACTAAATGCATGACAAAATTTTATAATACTACTATGTATCACAATGACGAACGATACATTAAAATTATTATTAAAGGAGTACGTTGTAAAAATTCTGACAATTGTATGCTCAATTACTAATTATTATTCTTTTGATAGTTATCACAGATTCCACCTGAAACGAGAATTGGAATTGTATTAGCATGCCTTGAACAAGGAATTGGAAACAAATTAACATATTTTTATCTGGCAATAGCAGAAGATTATGAAAGTTTACAGGATTTTAGTCATGCTCAAGACATTATCAAACGTGGAATTAGTAGTGAAGCTCAACCTTTAAAATATTTGGAGGATGCATTAATGTAAGAAAATATTTCTATTTATTTATCTTACATTTATCTTGATAATATACATCTTTTCTTTTCTACATATAGTTCACTTCAGTATAGAGTAGCAAAACTGGTTTCACAAAAAATACAAAATCCAGAAGATGATAGCATTTTAGAAAGAAACTTTGGATCAAGTGTACCAACTTATGGGCCATTGAATGAAGCACCAAGTATTAGACTTGCTCTTTCTCCAGGAAAACCAACAAGGACAAAACCTTTGACTGAAATTAAGTTGAAGCCAGCAAAAATTTGTTTGGTAATAAAATGAATTTTAAATTAAGAAACATTTTTAAATACTCTTAATAAAATATTTCTTAGGATTCTGCTGATGCTGAGAGTGTCACACAAGAAGAAGAAGAGGGTCAAACTGTGGAAGGAATTAATCTTTTGGCACAAACAGATATTACAAAAAGTGAAAAGGAAAATTAGAATGAAAGCTACTCGATGGAATGATGCTGATACTCAATTAGTTAGTGAATCGACATATCGTCCACCTGCTCATATTCCGCCTGTTGAAGGTATTTCTTTTGTTTTAAAAAATAATTTGCAAATATTTCTTTTATAGTTATATATATATCTCTTATTTAATTAGTGTATGTGGATCCTGAAGAAAATGTTGTTAGTACCAAACAACAACAGCCACCACAAACTGAAAATGTTGTTGTTGTGCAAGAGCCTGTTGCATCATCTACAACAAGTCAACCGTCACAAACTACTACTAGTGCTCCTGGCCAAAAACTTATGTTTAGAAATGATATTCGACTAAATGGTAAAGATATTTCTTTTGAACAATTAAGAGCTCAAGTTTACAGAAAAAAGCAGCAAGAACAAAATCAAAGTCGTCTTCAAAATATTGAAAAAATTTTATCTGATGTAACAAAAGAAAGAGATGAGTTGAAAATGAAATTAGATTTGACTGAAGAAAAATATTTAGCTCGTGAGAGAGAAATTATTAGCAATCTAGAAGAAAAACACCAAAATGAGTTGAATGAAGTGAAACTACGTTTACAAGGAGAAATGGATGAAATATGTAAAGGAATCCAAACTGAAGCAGAACGTCAAACAAAAGCTGCTGTGAAATCTAATGATCAACAATGGAGAATTGAATTTGAAGGTTACAAATCAAGATTACTTCAAGAATTTGAACAAGAAAAAGTTTTATTAAAAGCTGCATTGAATCAAGAACATCAACAACTAATAGAAAAATTAAGTCAACACCAACAAGAAAAAGAAATTGCTAATACTGATGTTGTACTTCCTCCTATATTACCTCATCAAAGCGATGAAGAAGATAAAGAAAATCAAAATGTAGTTGATTTTAGAAAACCTAGAAGAACTCTAAGTGGAATTCTAACTCCAGCTGTCAGTGCAGCACC
>VCNE01000248.1:0-22137 GCA_009869805.1 Oncopodura yosiiana | reverse complement strand
CAATAATGATAGTCCGAAAGACGGAGAATTTTATAGAAAATATTAGAAATCTTTATCCCAAAAGGAAATCAAAATTTAAAGGACGCAAAAATGGTCTTTATCGAGTGCCCAACCCTGTATATAGCCTTTATACATATAACATAACACATGTAAGTCACAAAAAAAACTTTTTCTACGAGACTAAAATACAATAGTACATATATAAATGTCATTAAAAGTCACTTTCATTTCCATTTCGTGTGTGCAAGTCTCTAGTGAGAGAAAACTATGATAGTAAAGTCACCAACTTTCAACTCAAGATTAATATGCAGATCTCTTTACTGCTTGGAGATGTATTGTCTCTTCAAGTCACCAAACCTATTAAGTATTCAGACTACACATAGTTTTCAATTTTCAGTGCGCCTCTTTCTGTAAAAGCAAAACAATGACATAGCAAGGCAATCTTAAGCGTATAATGCAGTTCAAAAGCTTCGTATATTTCCAAGCTTGAAACTTCCGTTTAAGAGTATCAGTATAGAAAGCACTATATACGCTACTATAGTACTACATAAGAAGAAATAATGGTAGCAACCTGACAGCAATTTCATTAGGACCAAAATCTACTAGGCTAAGTAAAGTCTAAGACTGAAATGAATCTTATAGGTGTAAATTGAATCAGAACATCGGAAATTCAAAGCTTTTTCCTTGTCGTCAAAAACTGCTGGTAGAGTACATATAGTGAAAGTTTGAAGGAATTGTATGCATAATGCTTTTCTATTTTAGATTTTCATCCACTTTTCCACCAAATTGAATTGAGAGTACCCTTAATGAATTTCAAACTCTCAACTACATAAGTTCATTGACCCACTACAAATACTACGGAATAGAGAAGAGCACACAACTATTACATATGATTATACAAGTACTATTACATAGAGAAGAGAAGAGAAGAACTCTCTTTCTGTTTATGTTTCCAAAATGGATTTACATCTGTAGTGTATTACCATTAGACATTCTGAGTAGAGTAGTAAGTGTATCATATATGCATTTATAAAGGAAGCATTAGATTTCCAGAGAGTTCTATTGTAAAACTTGGTGTAATCTAAGTATATGAGTATATGTGTGTGTTCCCACATACTAATCTTCAATTCTCTCCAGTACTAATAATCATAATAATAGCATGAGTCATATTAATGTAATAGAGTTGAGTGCGTATTGTAATTTCCCTAAAATTTTCTACACAGAGTCTGATGGTTGATATTATTATTCCTTCTCATCTGCTTACATTATTTGGAATACTAGCAGAGAAGAGTTAGATAATATGAAAAATGTTTATAATGTATAGTAATTCCTCGTGTATTTATAGTTGAGTTAATGTAAACTAACAGTAACTACAGGAGAGAGCATTAGGGACTTGAAAACTAGTGAATGAAATAAAAGCATACACTGGAAACAGGAGAGAATACATATACAAAAAGTTTTTTTTACAGAATTAGTTTGCAGTAGTTTAACATTAGCATCAAATGGCATGATGGTATGGTACGGTAAGTTTCTATAATAGAAATCTGTCTCGTTCCAATTTCAGTTTTGTAGATTTTGCACTCTAGTCTCGTAGTCTAGCCTATTCTAAATTCTAGTGTAAATACTGTCATAATAGTTTACAACTTAAATTGCATTACAGTCTCTACGAGTTTAAGTCTCTCTCTTTGCTGTAGAGAGTTTTAGTAGAATAATTTGTAGAAACTAGAGTCATAGAGTGAACATTGACTAAAACTCCAATCACAACTCTCTTATAGGTTTATATAAGTAGAGTTGGTTGCGTGTTTTTGAAAGCATTATTATTTGTTAGGTTTATTATTGTTGTAGTATAAAAAGGGCACATATAAGTGTAATAAACTAAGTACGTAACATCTTATTATGATAGCTCAAACTATTTTTCCGCAATAAATTTCTACACTAGTAGAAGTAGCCTTGTAAAATACTTTTAGTGTTTCTACTATATAGCTCTGATTTTATTATCATGTTGTTGTCGCTATCTGAAACTGAAAAGTAACTTTGCAAAATGTCAAGACAAATCAAAATCAATAAAGATTCTAACAATAATCTCTCTATTTGTAACTTAAGAGAATAAATACATGAGACTATATAGTAGTAAGCAATGAACAAGTTATCCAAGCTGGGATTTGAAAGAAGGTTTGAAGTATGTTGAAAATCTATTGTAAAGAGAGAGAAAAGGATGGAGTAAAGTGAAAAGCATTTCAATGTACATGAGTCTTAAACAGTCAAAAGTAATTTATTTCAAGAAGCTCTTGTAAAACACTTGACTTTAGTAGACAATCCTTTTCTCTCATAAACTTTCTCCTCTGTCGGCTTCTCTCTCTCTTGTTATAAGTTTTCTTTACATATGTGCTTGAAATATATTCCAGGTAAGCAATTCTAAACAGACTTGCTTATAGAAGAAATAAAACGCAAATCCATTATACATATAAATTCATATCAAATCTATTGACAATTCAATATGACATAATTCACAATCTCCAGAGATCATTTAGTAATATATAAAGCAAACAGAAATTACTATCTATACTATAGCTAATATCTATAAAAGAAAATAAGTGTGATTGTCACAATATTCTTTGACTTATTACTTTTTGCATGTCATCTGACTCTTCTTTGCTCCCTACAGATACATTTATTAAACACACATGATGCTATATATACTGTAACACTATTACAATTGATAGGATATCTAAGTAATTTCTCATATTACGAAGTAAATTATACTTAGAAAAAGATAGATCTCTTTGCCTTTATGACAAGAAGACCACACCCAATAAAGTTAATTTGAAAAAAGACTGTGGAAATTATATAAAAACAGGAGAGTGACAACTATACACATTATCGATTAACAACACACATAAAAATATTGCTTGTGTTCGTCTCACTTCACCGCCCTTACAATTTCCTCCTATCAATCTATATATATATATATACGTATTAGTGTATAGTTTTGTCTTCTGATGTCTTCCAGTAGCTAAAGAAATAAATATCCTCAAAACTACACAAGACTATGAAAAAAGTCCAAGGAAAAAAGGAGACATTGTACTATAGTTGGTGAAAGCCTTAAGCCATGAACATAAATCCACTTGCTCAACTTAAACTCACTTTTTTGCAGTTGGAAACAGCAGCGACGACGGCAGGAAGCCAAAAAAGGGAAAGTTAGCTCAGAAGCTAAAAACTACGTTACATATACTTTCTCTTTTCACAATACTCGTCATTGTCAGTTATATATAAACAAGTTGAGTTTCGTCTTTTCTACTACGTACTAAAGATATACGCATAAAGCAACAACACTTTCTTTTATATAGTAAAAAATGCCAAAAGGGTGAAAATAAAGTGAAGTATGATTGGATAGAGTGTATATACCATATACTTGTACACACTCAGTCTAACTTTCTTTTCCTCAGCTGCCAAAAAATGTGACACGACAGCATAGCAATGAAAAAATACCTTCATAGTTTACAACACTAACTGCCTTCGCTTTTTAAGAGTAGAATTTCTTTACCTACAAGAAACTTGAGAGAGAGAGAGAGAGAGAACTAACTGTAATGTACTGTAGTAGTCATCATCTTACGTATATGTACACTTTTAGCAGAGATGATATATGGGAAAGAGAAGGAGACGAGAAAAAAAGTGTTGACATGAAGCATAGAGAATTTTCTTCTTTTTCGTCCATGTCTATTTTTTCTTCGTATGCTCCTTTTTCCCTTTAAGAAAAAGTGAAAGAGTACACTTAATGGAAAAGGGTTTTATACAATATACATAGCAGACAAATATATAGTAACTTGGTGAAAGCACTCGACTACACTCTAGAGAAAGAGAGATAGATAGATGAAAAGAAGCCTTTCGAAAGAGAAAAGTTAGTTTACTTCATTTGGCTCTGACCTAAACACTAGAAGGAAAAGTGTGAGAATCTCAAAGCATGAAGAGAGAAATAGAAAATCAAAGAAAAAGAAAAAAATCAAAGCCAAAGGAAAAAAATCTCCAGACATAGTACGTTATAAGGCTACAAACTCTACTAGCTCTTGTACTAAAGCTCTTCTACGCTTGAAAGAAATACAGAAAAGATAAAACTTTTTTTTTCGTCTTGTGTGACAAGGGACCATTTCTAGTCTAATAGGTGTACGTAGTTCGCTAGCACATACAAGCCAACGAATGGTTCATTGCTTTCTTCTTTTCTTTTCTATATATATTGTCAGACATTACTACATACACACTATGTAGTTCTACATAGTTATTCCTATCTTTCACTTCTAGCCTCACTTTTTCCCAATTCTTTCACATTTGACGTATACTTACATACTACTATATAACGACGTCCTTTCACATTTCCCGAAAAACCCATGGGATTTCTGACAGAGATACATTGTATTACATTGCTCAACTCTTCACACAACACAAGCTCCAGAGAGAATTGACTTGTTCTAGAAAAAAAAGTAGAGGCAAGTTAACAAAATTCGTAGAGGTAAAAAAAAGTTTGCTAAAGAGAGAGAATTGGATAAATATCATTAAATGAGTTTTATATAGCATTTGGCTGGAATCATGATTTATATTTTGTTATGTGTGATTCTAACATATAAAACAAAATAGATAGCAGCTAAAATTATTTGCAGAGCTGATAACTTTCAGACTCTCACTTGACACTCATCTCCTCTACTCAAAAAATACATATGTAGAAAAATTCGATATTTTTGCACGTACATAAGAGATGTTGGGTTCAATGATTTTTTGAACTTTTCATGTCTACTACGGAATAAGATAGATGTTCACATATATACATTTATACATTAGATCAACAAGGCAGGAGAGATGTAGAAAATCAGCCACGCCTTAGAAGCTTGCTATGCATCATGAAAACATTTTGGCCAATAGTTTCCAAATATAAATATATTCAAGTCATTGTTGAATTGCTTTTATCTTTTGGAAAATAGAAGGTGCTTACTTCACGTAGTCTTTAGTTTTTTTTCTGCTACTGGTTGTTCTTTCGTGACTGGCTAGAGTTTTAGAAGCTGAAGTACTATTACTATAGTTGTATATGAAATGAGATGAAGCAGACGAGACTTTGGGAAAAAAGAAGAGAGTACTTTCACCTTTTCTCTTGCGTAAAAATCCATTTCCTCATCCTTTTTTCTTTCTCAGCAAACTTCACTATAGTAGTTAGGTGTATAGAGATCTAGAGAGTTTATAACTAAACCTTTTTCACGCTATCCTTTTCCTATGTACATTTCCTCTAACACTATTTCCATTTTGCACTACACTAAATCAAACTGAAAGTTTTCTCCAGGCAGTAGCATACATTATGACATGTTTTAGAAAAGTTCTCCTCTGCTTTTTGCTTCCAGGCTTGAGAACTTGAGATGACGATTAGAGAGATTGAAAGAGTTATTATTAGTGTTCTATAGTTTCTCTCTCATATTGTTTACCGTTCTTTTTCACTCTCTTGTACATTTACAAATGATGTAAGAGAACCAGAGCATAACGAGAACAAAATGAAACACTCTGAAAAAAAACCACAAGCATCGCTTTTTCTTTTCCCATAAGTTATTTCTTCAACTATCCAATTTTCTTTTGCTGAGAAGAAAAAATGAATTCTTTTATTTGCTCTTACTGCGTTACAAGAAAAGGTTTCTTGTTATATATATATGAGACTTGTATTGTTGCCGTGTTGGGTAAGGAAGAAAAGTAAACGACATTTTTCTCTTGTGAGTTGATGTGCGTTTCGTACAATAAATTATGTTTTGTTGATGAAAAGTGTTTTCGTTTTTTCTTTTCTTCTTTGCAAACTTGGTCGATTTCTTACATGCATTACATAACTTTTTTTTTAGTTTCAGTTCATTGTATTGTTAAGAGTATGTTTTATGTACTTTGCTAAGAGTATACATATAATGTGCTTCTTGTTGAAGTAAGGTGTTGAATTTATCAGAAAAAGTGTTTGTAAATAAACTACTAGTGCTTTTCTAGAAGTACACTACATTGAAGGAAGTGAAGTTAACACGTGCCGTTGAATTACTTTGAGAAAGTTTTCACATAATTCGCATCTTCCAACTACAAGACTCCAAGGAAAGATACTTTTATCTAAGTCATCAACTAATTTCTACACAAGTTGCGTATAACCCGATCAATTTTTTTCTAAATACATTTCGGAAAAAATTTTCCAGACAATGACTCTTCTAATGATGCTACTGTCTTCAGCTTCAGATAATTTCCTTCCCTTCATTAACTATGAAAGAATCAACTAACTCTAATATCATCTCTATTAGTTCTGTTAAGAAAAAGTATATCAATATCATTCCTAGAAACATTACGTGGCTTAGCTTGCTTGACTACGATATACTAGACACAACATTTGGCAACTAAGGGGAGTTTTCAAGAAACGCTGTAGACTCTTCTTCCAAGAGTTTTCTTGAAAGATTTTCTATAAGAAAAACTCTGGTGAACCCGGGCTGGTTGCTGTTGAGCTGAGCTTCCGAGTTTTTCAATTCAAGAAGCTTTTTGTGAACATATCTATATATACTTAGAGAGACCAGCAAAAGGTATTATCATATGAGTTAAAGCTAACTATATATATATATAAGTAAAGAAAAAAATTCAAACTATAAATGGCAACTGAAGCAGGTCTTTCCTTGTGTAGTGTATCTATGTAAGCTTTTTCTTTGAATAGAAAAATCTCTTTCAGAAAAAAATATAACTACCACATAAGACTACACAATACAACGGAGATAAATGTATTCGTTTACTTGATCTTTTTTCCTTTACTCACTCACATTCAAGTGAATGAGAGAGAACGTATTATATATCTTCCAAGTCAAATCAAGTCTGTATTTTCCTTTGAACTCTACGTAGATATGTATAAGTATTTCGTGCTAATATGGCGAAGTCTGGATGAAATGGAAAGACTCAAGAAGAAAGTATAGAAGCTTATACTACTATTACAGTATTGTACATCTTTACTGTCGTTAGACCGGAACAAGAGCTCTCTTCTATATAGATTCAATCAATAAAGGAAGAAAATTCTTATGTGAAATACTTACATATAGTATATCGAGTCGAAGCAATGTGAAAAGATTTGCTGAGAATTTCACACCAAATATTTTCTACTGTATCATCCATCATTGGAATGCTGTAATTATTAAAATTAAACCAAATCCAAGATTTTTATATGAAATCTTTTCCGCAGTGTCTTCTTTGTACTTTATATATGAATATTATGATTGCTATAAGTAAGCCCAACATTGGTAGCGTGCTTCTTCGCCGATTCACTTATACTGCATCACCATTTTCTAAACCATTCTAAAGTCCAAGACAAAATTTTATTTTAAATTGAGCTACGACATAACAATATATTCTGCAGACTTCCACAGACAGACACATATATTAAATCCAAAGGACTATAGCAAAAAAAAGTTAGCCAACTACAGCAACTCTCTTCTTCTCTTTCTATCCACGACATAACATAATAATAGCTCGGATGAGTTCGCTCAGGTTATTCGGTAGTCGGCTCAATGCTCAAAAAGTTTTTGACTATATATCTCCTAACTTCTAGAAGCTTTGGGGTGAGAGATATACAGTAGTGTGCACGTGCCGCGATTTCTTCTCCTTACCCGGGTTTTTGATCGATACTTGCTCCACACCAAACATTGTATATGCTCTGCTGCTTTTTCTTGCCTTTTCCTTTGCTGCAATGTACAACATAGAGCTTGTTAGTACTTAGACTGTGAATACATACATTCAGTGCCAAAAACTCTCTAGCCAAATGTAACGATGTACAAAGCCAAGAGATAAAACACTGGACTTAATGCAATGCAGACAAATGCTAAATGCACTTGTGCTCAAAGGGCGTTACTGTAAAGAGTTAAAGAGTTGGAGAGAGAGATGAAATGCTAATTGAAAGGAAATCATTATTAGCATGAACTTTATGAACAAACGAAAAGGGAGAGTAGAGAGTGTAATGTTTCATCCACGTGTCGTGTAAGATTTACTTGTGGTTTTCAAATGTTACGTACATAAAAGGTATATAAATATAAGCTTGTTGCTATTTTCTATTGCAAACTCAAAGTAAAATAGCAACCAGATTATATATGTATATAAAGTATATATTTGTTTCTTCATTGAATTGGAGTCGAGTCGAGTTTCATAGAGAGTAGTTATAAAGCTTTAGTCCCCAGTGAGTTGTTTTTGGTAAAGAAAACATGGAAAAGTACATCAAATGGTATTAAAGTAGAAAGAGACATAGATGTAGTGAAAAGATGAAAGTGTATTGCTACCAAAAAAGGAAAACAAAACTCCTTTTCCTGTCAACTCTTTCTATTTCTATGTCACTATGTAGTCAATGTAAATGTACTCTTCTTTCCAAAAAGCATTGCACACCTGTGTCTCTCTCTCTCTAAAGCATGACGTAGCAATTACAATGATGTAGAAAAAAGTGACATTTGTTGATACTAAAAATAAGAAATTCAACAAATGTTACTACAAAACTAAAATTTTACTATCTCAATTTCTCTAGTTGCTTTATGAATATTTCAAGAACTTGACTTCTTTTTCTAGAGCAAAACTAAAGTTTTGCCTGTGCTATAGTCTTTCTCTTCCTCTAAAGAAAGTCTTCTTTCTTAAAATATGACAAGACTTATTTTTGAATAGGACTTTACTCTAGTCTTTTAAGAAGTTTCTTCATTTAAGTGTTTCTTCTTCTAAATTTATTCTGAATGAACTACCACTATGTAGCTCAACATCTTTTCTACTATTCAATTGAGTGGCAACATTGAGAATTAATACTTCCGAGTAGCAACTTTCTAAGAGTGGAAAAACTTTTTCTTTTAAAGGACATATCTCATATCATTTCAAATTATCAACGTTTTCCTCTTTCTTTTTTTTCCGACAAAGTAGACATAAAGTTTAGTGTTTTGGCGAATCTTGAGAATTTCTTGAAGAATGTAGTGAAAGTAAGATGAGTGTTGTTCAAGCCTCAAGAATCAGAACAGAATTGAGGAAAAGACACATTACAAAATAGGGTCGTTGGCATTTTACTATAGAGAGAAAAAATGTATTTCTCTATATATCAGTCTATAGTCAAAGCCAAAAAGTTGTGTTGTGTATCGAAATCCCGTGTGGTTTTCAACTCTGTCTTTTTTCTCTCTCTTGCTAAAGACAGGTATCATTTCTATTCCACTGTCGGTCGTTTGGATTTACTCTGTGGTTTTTTCCATTTTCTAATTCTATTCTCCTATAGACTGTTCTTGTTGTTACTACTTTTACTTGAGACTTGACTTATGGATTTGGAACTGACCAACAGACTTTACGACCATAAAGAAATCCTTAATGCCTTCTCTCATTGCTCTTTTATGTTTATGTTCTCTGACCAAAAAAGCAGAGAAAGAGTCTTTTAGAGTCTAAAAGTCCAGTCAAAAAGAAATTCAAAGCAACAAAATCTCATATATGGTTTGTGGTGAATGTAGAAATGTAGAGAATCAGTAAGTATGAATGACATAGGCGTTGTGTGTGTGACTTTCAGTCTTAAATTGCTACCATATGTCTCATGTCAGTTTACATTTCAGCTTATTTGTATCTTGAGACAGAGACAAGTTTAGTCTTCTCTGACTCTCGTGCTCAGCTCGAACAGGTACAATTTTATTTGCTTTCCATTAAATATAATGTATATAGTACCATCATTCTATTTTGAATACTTTCCCAACTCTCTGTATGCATATATTATATCTTCTTCTTCTTCTCTAATACTACATATATTATACAGTAGACACAGAAAAACTAATTGAAAACTAATTAGTTGCAAGAAATCCTCTCGTGACATTACGTTTTGCTTACTTTGGACTGTCATACATATATACAAGTAACATATACAAATAGAATTATAAATAAAACCTCAAGTCAAGAGAGCTACATAGTAGTTGTAAGTATGTATATATGTCATCTCAGTTGGGTAGCAAGAGACGCTTTTGCATTTAGAGTGACATGTATATTGTTAGTCTTAGTCATATGTGGCATGGCAGCTGTATATGTGCAAACATGGTCTAAACAGTGTTGTTGTAGTAAAAAAAATTGTAAGAGCGTATATTTATGGTAAAAGGCAAATGCGTCTTTTTCTATTGTGTACTCACTTTTTCCATTAGACTAACTAGGCAGTTTTTTCATACTACATATTGCCTTCTTCCTTTGACTCAACTCTATTTCTAGAAAAGCTTGTCGTACGCGAGTCACTCACTATATATATTGTCAACAGTCTCCCTACTCATCTGAAAGTACATTATGAGAATTTGAGAAAACATCCATTCATCCATTATAGACTTTTTTATATTTGAAAAAAGTACCATATACACTATACCATATGTAGTACAACAGAATAGCAGTCATACAAAAGGGTTAAGTTAGTGCATATGGTTTGGGAGAGAAAAACTTCCTGCCTTGTGCCTTGTTGTTTAGATCCCAAACTGATACTGAAGGTAGAGTAGACACTGTACACTATACACAAAAAAGAGTAATAATGACAACCACATAATGCTCTATACTATAATGTCGTAATCCCTTTATAAGCTCTAAGCTGTAGTATTTTTGCCATTTGCTGTTGACCTGTAATTCCTGACTTTGGAAAGAGTCCCCTAGATTAGGTTTCATTCACTATTTTTCTCCATTTCATTGAATTAAAAAATGCATGAGAAATGTTTAAATAAATTGGATTAAAAGCTAGCCAACATAGCTTATTTTTACACTAAGCTCATATTACGACAGCTAGATTTTAGATGATTTATTGTATATACATATATCTGTATCATTTTTAGTGTTATGGTAAATATCATATCGATTCGTCAAATTTTCTCTCTTTTGAAGTCTGTTACAACTGTTGCCAAAGGTCGGCTGGATTCCAGCTTTTGTATCATCATGTCATATTACAATTTACAAAACAATGGATATCTGGTTACTGTTAAAGTTTGCACTGAATTGAAATTTAATACAAGAGAGGATGATGATGAGAGGGGCGTTGACAGCCAAGGTCAAAACATCTGGAAATACTTTTCATATCTTAATGACATCACTTGAGAATTTTGGCCGTTTTGTTTTTTCTAATATATTCATTCATAAGAGTTATTCTGAAGACCACACGTGAAATGACAAGTTCATGTGCAATCCAATAACAGCAAAAGAACTAAACTTTGTATCAGATGAGAATGAATTTCACCAGAGATGAGAAATAGAAAACTCTGCCTACCCGAAAGTAATACCATTACAGTTTTTCATCTTCACTACGTCCATTTCAGCATAGAAACAACTCTCTATCCGTGAGTCCGCTATGTAACGACAAACTAAAAGGGGAAAAGTAAATGTGTCTGTCTCTGAGTAATAAATTTAAGAAACTAACATGGGGAATGGAAACACAAAGTAATAACAAGCCTAGTAGAAATGCCCATTGGTCTTTTCCAGCTAATATTATGAAAAAGGGTTGAAGATGAACGAGATATTTGAAAGCTTTTATATAGTACACATGAACATTGAGCAAGAACATAAACTTGTAGGGACAAAGTCCAATGACAAATGATGAGAGTCACAAGAGTAAGCTTATCATAGTTATCTTTCTAAATTGTTTTGAGCATTTGACATAAGCATAGATAGACAGACATGCATTCCATTTGGTGCACATGTCGACGTCATTTTAGACAATTAGTTGTATGAATACACAAGTGACACATACATGTGACATTTCAGCTTTTTTAACATACAAACAGCGACAGCATAGTCAATTTCTAAAAAATTAATCTGACTATATAGGTTCGTGTACCTTTTGTTAAAAAGGTGATCATAATGACATTATGATAATGTCTTATAAAACATGCTTTAAGTCGTTTCGAAAAATATTGGATACAACAGGCACCAGAATTTATTTATGACTGATAAAAAAAACTTGCCTAACTCTATATTGTTATCGGCAACAAATGTCATGTTCACTGCGGCATCAACTTCTCTCAACAGGATACCTCAGACTCTCTCAAATCAGATTAGCTTTTATTTATCCACTGAGCAACTAAGCCAGTGAGTGAAACTCTACAAAAAAGAATAATATATGGAGTGTCTATACTCAATTTTTTACTTGACTTTTTGAGCAACTATTAAAAGAAATTCTAATAAAAGATGACAGTACATCGAAACTGAAGAAATGAAGAAATTCAGCTCAAAGTGTCTAAAAATGTCACTTATAACTTTTCTTCAAAGCGCCTGGTCTGATGTATATAAGAGAAACTCTTGTGAATGAACCGAAAACTTTTTCGGAAAGGACACATGAAGGAGACGTATATCTAAGAAATAGTTCTAGGGTTCAAGTTCTTTGAACTCATCGAAAAATCGACTTTTAGCAAATATGTATAATATCATCACTGCTGCTGTACATTCTTTTAATGTGTAATTTTATATCTCTATACCCTACTTTAGAGTATATATCATCAGAAACATGATCTCAATGTTTTATACTTATACTTTGCTCTATATCTTGTCTTCCTTGTTTACTAGTGCTACAGTTGAAATGCATGAAAATGAATGCTAAAAATATGTGTTACAATACATTCCTTTTTCCCGACTTTAATCTGCCTATATGTTACAAATGTTTAAGTTACTATATATTTTACTGTATATACCATGAGACCATGACTAGTCGTAGAGATATTATTATGCAAACAAAAATGTATGTTGTTAGCAACATAGTTGGAAACAAGTATATATATATATGATTCATTCATTTTTCAACTCGAGTTGGTAAAGGGTTATCTTTCTCGAACAAAATTGTAAAGCACGCACCAAGTTTTGTATATAGCAGTACTATTTATATAATCAGCTTAGAGCCAGACTAAATATACTAATGTAAATACAAATAGAAATAATCAGCTCTACTTATTAATGAATGATTATTATTCCTTGACTGAGGTTATGTCTGAAGTGTAATGTATAAAGTTCGTCGAACTTTGAAAAGTAATTTAAATTGAATGAATATCAAGGATGCAATAATAACTACATTTATTTTTAGCATTTGCACTTTCCTAAAAGTTTTTTTACTAGTAGACAAAATCAAATTGAGTTCACAGTAAAAAGAAATCCGAATATTCAAATTTTAAATGTATTATTGTCTTGTAATCTCTTGCCAAATGACATTTTATTATGTTTGCATTTAATAAGAGACAAATGCAAAAAACATATATTTCATCACATTATTATACCAACTTGAGTGTTATTATACTGTCGGCTACTAAAGAAAAAATGAGCTTATGAAAGTGCATAAGAAGAAGAAGAGTAAAAAAATAAATGGGAAATTTAGTCAGATACTATTCCCAGAAATAACAGTGTAGATATACATACAGTAGCAAGCGCAAAACGCTTTAGAGTGCCATAATAATATCTGTCATTTGAAATAAGTATCATTTGAAATTGTCAAAATGGGTTGTAGTCTAAAATATTTCCATAAGTTATACTCAGTTTTCTATTTATTTTAACATAACAAGCGTAGTAATGTAATGTTGAGTACACATTGAGAAATAAGAAGTAAAAAGTTACTACATAGTTGAAGAAAAATATTCAAAGGATCTCATCTTTTTTTAGAATATTTTGGCTTCAGAAGCATGAAAAGGAACGAATTACATATATAATGCACTGGTAAAATATGTAGAGCTAGTTAGGTGTATTACTTTACGTATGAGAAGATATGCAAAGAAGAAGTTTACATCAAGGAGAAAAAAATTCATTCTTTAGCTATATATTTTGTATAATACATGTCATGAAGTAATGGAATGAACTGTCACTGCTATACAGAGTAGAAAAGTTGAATATCGTATTGAATCATTTCTATATTTGACTATGTTTTTTCAGCTGGCTCCATGTAAGAAGAATAAGATGATCATCACTCATGCTAATGTGAACATCTCTATTTGTCTGCAGCATTTTTCTCTTTTCATAACGTTTCTTTTTCATTTCACATATGCATAAGAATGTATATTACCAAGCAAAGTATACATCAATAGAAAAATGAGTCAATAAGTTACTATAATGATAAGCATCTTGTATATTTTTCTTGTATTATATACTTGATGTATAAGGCATTTAGATCTGTATTCATATTTATTATGTAATGAATAATTCGTGAGCATAAAGCAACCCTAACGATGAAATTTGACTGAGATTTTCATTCATTTCTTTTTTATTCGTTGTTGTGATGAAGCGGTGCACCAGAACTGTATATGAGAGTCTTTACCATTAGAACTCTAACCCTTGTGGCGTACTGACCGGGAGAAGTCTGTGTGAGAGACTTTTAGCGTTAGAGTTTATGACTCGCGGCGACTTAGTCGGGAGAGCTCTGCATGAGAGACGACTGTAGCGTTAGAGTTTATATACTGCGGTGTTTTGATCGAGGACACAACTTTGAGTATTTTCATTTGCGCATCAAGGAATTTCAGTAGCATGGCTGTAAATACATAATTCCAAGTGTTTTATATAAAACAAAATGACAAACTATAACTTTGCTCATCTTTCTCTAAAGTCTTTGATTAAAAACACTGAACTTTGTAACTCGATTTCCAGATGTAAAAAAATTGTGATTCCAAAAAAAAATAGAAAAGGATTACAAAAACTCTACTTCAAATTTTAGCATAATGAATCAACAGCCAAAGAATAAAAAGCCTTTGCCAAAAAACAAATTCTCTAAGACTCTAGAAGAGAGTGGTTTATCTATCTACCAAAAGTATACAATCACTACAATCTTTAGGAGGACTTTTGTAGTACCTATATTGAAAGCATTGTAAAGATTGTGTACTACAGTCTTCTACTACTAAAAGCAAATCTAGTGCAAAATTCATCACTATACAGGACTTTCTCTTCAGATGAGTTGAATAAATGGGTTTTTTGCTACACTAGCTTTTTCTCCTGAAATCATTTGGCAAACACAACAGAGAAAGTGCGAACTGTAGAAAAAGAAAATTGGCAAGAGAAGTAAGTTTACTTTCTTCTACGACAATCTATAGTATCAAACAAAATACTCTTGTATTATATATTCTATCGTGGTCTATATAGTAAAGAGAAAAGAAATCAGACAAAACGAAAAAAAGTGTAAAAGATAGAAATTGAAAGCATGTGTTTAGATTTGTTCATACTCTTTTGAAATGGATGTTAGTTTAGTTCAATTCTTTTTGTAAAGATACAAAGCTCTCAATTTTGTAACAGCCTTTCTTCTTCTCTTTTTATAAATAATAGCATCAAGTTCTGTATATTGGATGAAAGAAGTCAATCGAAATCCTTTTACAATTTAGACGACACGTATAACAACACACAGTTATTACACTCTATAAAAATCACTCGATATTATTATATACCTACACAAGTCCAGCGTAAAAAAAGCTCAATCCAATACAGACAGACTGACAAATCCAGAAAGCATGTTACAATGCTACTTTCTTCTTTTCTACATTCGTTTTCGTGTGCATGAATGGACTACATTATTTGAACGTGTTTTGAAAGACTTAAGAAATCTATACGCTACATAGATTGATAGATTGCTATAAAAAAGAACATGAGTCTATGGAGTCTTTCCAAAAAAAATTCTATAAAGGTTTGTGAACTATAAACTAGAAACTTGAACGTAAGCAATAATCCAAAGGTCTACCAAGGAGAAAGGTAAAGGAACGCGATTGTAGAGAAAGTTTCATTGGACAGCAGCTGTTGAAGTTGGACTATGTTATAAGAATACCTACTCTGCCAATTTTCAATGAAAAGTGCAATAGAAATCCCAAAGCATTAGCCGAATCACATTTATAATGATTCCAGCCTTTATAATTAGTCTGTTGTAAGTCACAGAGTTTCAAAGTTTTACAAATGTTTGAAATTCATGAAGACAGCAAAGACTACATAGACTAAGGAGCCATTTTAGATAGCAAACAGACAAGACATTTGCATAAAGAGGAGTAGCTTTCAGAATGAAAAATAGGCTGAAAATCAATATTCCATCAACAGAACATAAACTTACTTCCCTTTTGCCTCTGCTCGTATAAAACTTTAATATTATGTATTCTTTCCCTGAACTTCAAAACTTTAGTATATAGTGAGTAGCCTTACTAACAACTGTCAGACAATAGTTTATTTTCTAGACAAAATATTTCATCTCATCCCTCGTGTACGACCTATTCTCTTATTACTACTACAGTCTGAAGCTAATATTATCAAAAATATATTGTACTACTAATATACCCATTTAATTATATCTAAAAATATCAATTTGAGTCAACACATTTAGAGTTACATGAATGCAAATGGTTTAGCAGAGAGACCACACATTTATCTTATATTAGATTGAATATTAAGCTTTTCTTATGGCTTGGCTTAGTATCAGTCTGTAAGTACTTTACATTATCAATGATGTTATTAATATTTCATCCAAATCTCCATAATATTCCACTTCTCTACATCTATATCAATTTCATTTTGCACACACATATATATATATAGTGTAATACTTTACCTATGTATTATATATTCTCTTATATTCATATTCATAACTGTTCAAAAACTAGAAAAGATATAGCACACATTACTCATTCATAGTCATATTGAAAGAAATGCCTTGGGGAATCGTTGAGAAAAGTTGCACGAGATTGGTAAAACGGTAGATGCGTTCAATATACATTGAACATTATAAGCATTGAATATGTATTTATATATTGAGAAATGTCTTGCTTGGTTTTAGACCGAGAAAGGAGAGAAAGTATATATACCTTCGTTGTCCAAACACGAGCATGACACTGAGAGCCAATGTGTATATGCACACGCCATTATATAGCAAACCGAGATAGAGAGAGAGAGAGTATGCAGTAAAGAAAGTATAGGGAGTGTGCCATTATCCGGGAAAAAACTTTGGGGCCATTGAACTCAACTCATTTCTCTCTCATGCCGCAGAGTTTCGGTCGATACTTTAGCAAGAGAGAGAATGGCTGGAGAAACCGAGACTGTGCCGACTCAAATGTTCAATGTCGACCAGACTTTTACACGGGAAAGGATATTTCACGTTTTTTAGTACCAACAAAATTCGATGCAGGCATTCTGGCACTACCAACTTGCTAGACAGAACCAAGGATGTCCAAAATACATAAGACTGTGAGAAAGAATAGAAAGCACATGGTAAAAGTGAAAGCAAGAGAGAGACTCGTGAAGGAATCTTTTTCTTTTCTATATGTATTTCTCTTCCAACTTTCTCCCATTTTATGTATTGCAGTGAGACAGAAGTGCTATGAGCCTAAAACTTTCCACCAAGAAGAAGAAGAAAGTATGAAGTACACAAGTTTTTGACACTTTAGGAGAGAAAGAGATACTACTACTTTAGTAAGAGAGAGAAAAGTGGTCTCATTCTTGATGCCTAAATATCTCTTGTTAGCCACAAAGAGAGATCTTTTTGCTTGATGTCATTGCTAGGAAGAGAAACTAGAAAAGAGAATATGCGGACATTTCTTCGACCTTTTACTACCATAAAATGTATTCTAAAAGACGATATCTTCTTCTTTACATCTTTCTCTCAACTTTCTACATAAGTATAATAGCATCTAAGAGAGAGAGAGAGAGAGAGAGAGAACAACTACTAAAATATTACCAAGAGTTTGTCTGCAACCAACAGATTCAAGTGTGTTACATAATGTATGAATGAATATTACCACAAATAAAGTAACAAATGAGAACTAAGCACCATAAAGTAGAAAAGTACAAGGACCTCAAGTAACACAACTTCAAGTAAAAGTAATGTAATGTCACGACTCGTCGTTATTTTGTTTGCAGGTTGAAACTACTGGTGGTCTAATATTTTTAGTAAGAAAAGCTCAGTCTCAATTATTAAGATAATGATGTCTTCATAACATACATAGAAACTGAATAAGAAAAAAGGTCACGGCACAAAAATAATTATAATTGTACAACGTAAATCCTTTATATAAAAGACTTTACATAAGTAAATAATATGTAATGTTATTACCTTAGAATAATGACGGTTAGTGAATACACCACTAATAAGCAATATGTTATAACATAGTTATAAACTTCTCAAGAAGTAGCAAGGTCAAAAATACTAATGGTGGCCTACAGACAAAATGACTTGGAACATATTTGTAAAAGCATATTACAAATGAAGACGTTGATGGAATTGCATAATATAACACTCTAGGACACAAAGTCTGCAATGCGCCTAAAATTTTTAGACTTCGGCCGGATGTACATATATATAATGTTGTGTACACACTACAAATTAAAAAACTATGCTTAGAAATTGTTAAAGATGAATACTTCTCTGCCAGTCTCAAGTTTTATTAAGGTTCTAAAAATTGGCATACGTAAATCTACTTAACATTTCACTTTCGACAGGAAGTTGAAATGGAAGAATCTGGCCAAAGTCAGGAAAAGCTTGCATGAGAAAAGAGACTTGCTAATTAACTACAGACAAGTTGCTTTTGCATATTGAATATCTAGAACGAAGGCTAGACTTTAAATGCTAGTCTAGTTAGATTGGAAAACTCAGCCAAGTGTAAAATCAAATTTTCTCGTCTATATCAACAATCTTTTCTCCAAGAGAGATTTACTTGAAACTATATAATACAAGCGCATACCAAAGTACTAGAGCTAAATTACACTGTTTTCTATTGTTTACTTTGTGATTTGATATCAGTAGAAGAGTCTCATCTTCTTCACTGACTGTGAGATGATCCGACGACAGATTCAATACTCTGCTTATACTTGAAATTACACTGCATTACAATATAAGAAAAAGTTGGACAACCCTGAATCTATGTCGAAAGATATGATATATGCAGATAATCTCAAGACTTCGAGTAATTGAGTAATATAAAGGAATTTTCTATTTTCAGTTACATCAGAGACCTTCACATAGAACAAGTAGAGTAGACTTTTGAGTCAACACTGTTGACATTAACTAACTCATTTTCAAAATTCGGTCTATTCTTTGAAACTACATACATACATATTGTCAAATACGTACTTTGTATTTGTCCATTTCTTTTTATTGCACACAAGTACTAAATATGTAAGTATTCCATGCGGTTCTTTTGTCATTCGTCTAACTTAAAAGTTAAGTGACTACTCTTGTACTCAACATCCTTTTTCAACAGCCATGCGTTCATGAGATTCTTGTGAGCGAGGTTAAATTTTTTGGCACTTGAGAAAATCTTGTGTCAGGAAAACATTTATGGAGAAGAATGATCTTAGCATCTTATATGAGACGGTGCAGTTCATTTTAAAAGACGAACACTTTCTTGAAATCATATTACGTATTCTGAGCTAATTTAGATTAGTAAATCAAACGTAATTTTGAAGACTAAAGTTTTAAAAAACCAAATGAATAGAACTCCTTTAATTACTGTATCAACTTCATATCTATGAATCATTAACTTTTTCTACTTCTGTTCATCTTCATTTACCTTCAAGTATAATTTATTCATTCGTTCCAGACCGGAGAAATACTTTTCTTGATATTGTGGCATTTGTGTAAAGATAAAGTTATATAGAGCAACAAAAGAGATTTACGAAATAGAATGATGCATAATTGATGATGATCATGACGTTTACCTCCTTTCAAAACTGTAATAGCAAGTTAAAAGAAGAAATGTAGAGCAATTCTATTATTTCTCACATTGAATTTTAGTATAAACTCTGACAGTAGCATTCTTTTTTCAGTAAAGTTTTATGATCACTTCAGATATCAAAATGCAAATAACAAATATAAAGTAAATGTATTCAGAGAAGTTCTAGACGTGTAGAATCTTCTCATGATGAAGAAATTAGAACACCATACGTGATAGTTTTGAATATAAAAAATTTTCTTTAAGAGATTTAGTTTTCTTTTTAAAAAAAATAACCTTTACATTTTGATATATAATTACACTTGAGATTCAGTTGAAGTATGAGTAGAAGTAGAAGCAATAATTACAGCAGTATCATCCATTTTCATATCAGGAATACTAGTTTCACGATTTTCATACATCCAGAATCCATTAAAATCAATTAATATTTTCATGACTGTATCACCAGCTCCACTGTTTTATGAAATACAAAAAAAAAATTACAAAAAAAAATCATCAACAAACTTTCTTGTCTCTTGTCATTCATACCTTTCAATCAAATCATGAAGAGTAATTTTACATGGATCTTTTGGTTTAACCATATCAAATATTTCATCTTTAATATCAGCAAAAGAAACAAATTCTTGATTATGTTTTTCAACATGTTTCTGAATATCTTTGAAGAAATAATGAAGAGAGAAGGCATCCAGAAATCCACGTTGATTTATATCCAAAATTCTAAAAAAGTATTGAATTGCTTGTGGTTCTTTTTTATTTTCCATTGCTAAAACAAAATCTAAATATGTTTTATAATCCATTTCTCCATCATAAGTTAGACATTCTTGAAATACACGATCAATAAATGCTTCTGTAAGTGACATTGACTCAGATTCATAGTTTTGTAATTCAGATTTTGATAACATTCCATTACGATCTTTGTCAAGATTTAAATATCTTCCATAAGCTGTCATTACAGATTGATATGTAAACCAATTATTTGATATGTTTGAAATATCATCTTCTCTTAAATCTAGGAGATCATCAATAAATCCACTACATAATATATCTTGAATTTTAATTCGACCAGTTTTATTTGGATCCAAAAAGAAAAAGAATTTTTCTAACAGCAGTACAAGTATAAAATGGAAGGATTGTATCTTTGATATCTTGATTTTGAAGTTCTTGAAGTTGAACTAAAGTTGGAATTAATTCTTGAATATAAGCTTGTATTCCCTGTAAGTAACATAAAAAGAAAAAAAATAGAATCATCAAATCAAAGTACTTTCTATGATTCTTTTGTACTTAAATAATTTTTCTTACTGGCTCTCTAATATATCCAGATCCTTGTTTCATCATACATCGCAATTCCTACACGAGTTTGAAACAACCATGTTTTTCTCATTACATAATTAAATAAAGTAGAAACTAAAACTCTTCCATAAGGATCATCATCTAATAATTTATGATAAACTTTTGGTGTTAAATAATTTTTACATTTGTCACTTAAAGTAGGTAGTAATTTTGTATAATCTTCATAAGATATATATTTTTCTTCACTATCAAATGATGGACTTGCATTACCGTTAATTCATCATGATCGAAAAGATTTGAATTTTTAGTCATTAATAATAATTCTCTAGCATCTTCTCTTAATTTTTCTCCCAATACATCAGAAGAAGTAAAACTGCATGCAACCTTAATAAAAAATCAATCTTCATGGGTTAATAGAAGTTTTTTTTTGTTTTAAATTGAAATCATGAATCATATATATAATACCTCGTGTACATGATGATTAGGACGAATCACAGGAATATGAAGANAATCATGAATCATATATATAATACCTCGTGTACATGATGATTAGGACGAATCACAGGAATATGAAGATCAACAATGTCAGAATTTTGAGCAATATATTGTTTAATGATTTCAATTGATCTTTTTCTCATTACCAATGGTTGTTCTTTCTTGTCATCACCACTACTTTTATTAGAATTACAGTCAACGACTTCTTCGTCAATCTCATCTTTCTTTTCACCTTGTTGTTGTTCACAAGCTTGAATACTTTGAAGTGCACTTTGTAGTTTTAATTTTAATCTTTCCATTATATCACAATTGTTGAAATTTTGCTTAAAAAATAAAATTTTGCGAGTATGGAGTAGGAGAATTTTTTGACAGTTCACAATTCTTCTGCCGCTTCATAATATTTAGTTATAACTTATTATATGAACAAAGATGCATGGGGATAATGAGACAATGTTTTGGATGACAAAATTATAGTGATTTCATGAGCATGAGTTTAACAACTTATCGTTTTATTTTTTTTGATTGCACAAATTCACATACATAATAATTACGTTACTTATACTTTTATATATAAATTAACTTTTGTTGCCTTTTTATGTTTTTGGCATAATAACATGACTCTTCTTCTTAATAAAACTACACAACACGATTTTAGAATAAATATTTTAGTTTTAGTAATCATTATTATTGTGATTAAAGTATT
>VCNE01000247.1:0-13475 GCA_009869805.1 Oncopodura yosiiana | reverse complement strand
AATATTGGGCAACATCCTTTGGAAAATTTATTTTTCAACAACAGTATAACATCATAAAACAACTTAGAGAATAAAACAACACTTTCTCATAACTTAAGAGGAGAGTCTCATAATGTATTTTAATAACGCCTTCAATTATCTAAGATACGCTTCAGCCTCTGGAGCGACCGCTTAATTCTCTCATCATGAGTTTGACTCAATCTAGGCATCAATTCTGGAGTAGAATCCTTAATCTCTGGAAGAACTTCTTGCTGTTGTACACTATCCATAATATCAACAAGTTTAACACTATTTCCCCTAACTTCTAACTCTGGTGCAGAGCTTCCAGAGAAATTTCCCACTTTATATTCCATTTTATTCTTAACATCTTTCCATAAAGTTGACAATTCCTCTTCTTGCTGAGGACGATGTTTATGATAGCGATCAATTCTTGTTGCGACAACCGAAGAAGATTTCTGTGCACCATTATTTGGATTATTTGAATGTTGTTGTTGCCGTTGAGTTGGAACAGAAATACTTAGCTCTGACTCAAACTCTTTGCCAACAACAAATTTCATGTTTAGCAAGTTGAGCGAACTTGAGCCAGATGGTAAATAAGCACGTCGCTTATCCAGAACAGGATTATTATATACTTGCACCACTACTTGTTGCAGTTGTTGAATTACTATTTGTGCCATCAACATATCTCTTGGATTTTGATACAACTTCCAATTCATATGATGATGTTGTTGAAGCTGTAGTTGTTCTAGATGATTCCAATGATTTACTTGTTTGTGTACTAATATTCCGTTTATGGGATGCACGAAGGATTTTCGCTTTGGCATGATTCTGGATCACTGCGTCGAATTCATCTTCATTATCTTCTTCTTCGAGTTCTTCTTGGTGAATTATTGAGCCACGCCCATTTTCTGACCCATCTTCCTCTTCTTCGCGATCTTCATCATCTGTTGACAATTCTCGCTCACGATCTTCTGAACTTGTGACAACAGATTTACTAACAACTTGTCACATCTTGTTCACCACTTTCTTGTTGGTCATTTTCTGCCCAAGAAGTTCGGCGGACATTGATATTATTGATATTGTTAATATCACCAAGAATTTCACTTAGAGGTCTCACTGGAATTACATCTGGATGTGTAAAAGAATTTTCTTCAAGAGTGACGCGACCAGAATCTTCAATTTGTGAGCCATGGACTGAATTTGCTTTACTAGATGCACCAGGAATTCGCGTTTCACCAGAACTTGACTCTGTGCCAATACAACTGTCAAATGATGATGAGCTGTTTAAGACGACTGGAACTTGATGCAAGTAATTCGGAGTCTAGTGATGATAAATGAGGTGTGGTTGTTCGAGTACTCTCTGTGACTTCTGGAATTGGTTCCAATTGTTGGTCAATTGGTGCTGGTTCAGGTTTAGAAGTTTCGACAGTTGCCGAAGATGATGGTACAATTTCTGGTTCAGTTTCTTCTTTGGGAATTTCTGGCACTTCGATCGATAAAGAGTCTTCACGATTTTTAATTTTTCTTGGTGGTGGAGTAGCCACAGAGGTTTCTGGCACGAGAAGAACTGGTGATGAAATTGGTGGCAGGGAATCAATTGATGAAATTGTTGTTGGAATTTGGCCAATTTTTGTGGTGCTTTTAGTCAATAATGGTTCATTAGCCTCTGATTTTTTAATTGGGTCAAGCTCGAGTTTCTTTTCGCCAGTTTGTGATTTTTCTTGATTAGCTGGTGATACAATTGGTGGCAGGCTTTGGATTTGTCTCGATTCTTCTTTAACTTGTTGGACTTTTGAAGCCATTTTTAATTCATACTCAACACATTGAGAAATAATATCACGCTCAAATGGTTCCAATTCTTCATCATCAACAATTGGTGGATTTAGTAATTTCTCTTTGCTCTCATTGGTTGTTTTCATTTCTGGTTCGGATTGTAATTGGCTGTGAAATACTAGAAAATCTTTACGGAAACATTCACACTGAACACAGTCTGAAATGTCACACTTTCTAGGGCTATGACGCACCATTACATTTTCTGGTGCAAAACTGGTGCTAAAACTTTCTTTTTCTTCTTCTTGTGCACCAGAAGAACTATTTGATTGGTTCTGCTCCTCTAAAGTAGCATCAGGAGCATCAGGAATAGAATTTTCTTCATCATCATCAATGATTTCTAAACTCTGTTGTCCACTTTGAGAATTTTGTCCTAAAGGTGAAGAAGTAGAGACGCCCTACACTTTTTTTAGTTAGTTGCAACTGTTTCTCAATCCATGAACCAAATGCGTCATCAGTTCTTGTAAAGAATCTCTGGATAATAATATGTCCCGTTATTTTCTCCAGGTCTTCCAGTTTACTAATATAACTTGGTGATCTCGTAGAAGAAGCTGGTGATGATGGCGTATTTATTGGTGAAGTTGAAGCGTCTGACTTTTTAATTTCTTTGGCATTTGACAAAGTTGGTTGCTGGACAATTTGATGTTTTATTGCTACAAGCTCAGAGTCCGTTTGAGTCGCACAGGAAATCGTTCTTGGTGAAATTTGAGAGTAGACTTGACGAATTCGAGCATTGACTTTTATTGGTGGCAATGTTCTATTATTGCTGCTGTTGTCGCTTGGTACTCTCTCACGATTGTATCTATAAAAATTTAAATAGTTAATTGCTAATTAAATTAGTAAGACGTAGAGTCCTTAATTACTATATACCTGCTCGTTCCCGGTTGCTGAGATGATCTTCCCATTATATTAGTCTTAGACTTCCAAGGTGGAAGTTGTTGATGTAGACTTGATGGCAAACTTGTACTTCTGCAAAAGAAAAAATACACTGGAATTAGATTCCAGGAAAAAAAGTTCCAGAGTCAATGATGTATTGACATATTTTGTTTCATGTCAACTTGTACTATTATTACTTAATGCTTTAGTATAGCTTCTCTTATAATCGATCCTCCAAATTAGTAGAGAAATGTAGACGACACGATAGTATAAACTCAAGTTACATAAGACACAGCACGATTCTCATCAAGTCTACTTTTGCACAATCTGGACTATCGATTCAATTAATCATATAAAGTGAGTTCGGTAGAGCTATACTATATTATTTATGAGTCTACTAAAAAGCTCTGACTTGTCCAGTAATATAGCAATGACACTAAAAAGTAAACACTGGATAAATTTTAGGTTAATGAGAAACTTACAATCGAGTACAACCCTGGAGATCACGAAATGGTTTGAAAATTGACGGTGAGCCAAGTTGCTCTTGTGAGTATTTGGAATTGTTGTTAGTTGTATAGAAAAGTGGTGAAGAAGAGTAAGAGAAGTTGTTGTCGATTCTTCGTCCTGTCTCTAACTGGAACTGCTGCTCTTGTACTAAGTCTTCTGGATTCATTTTACTAGAGTAAGAAAAAAAAGTTAGGGTAGCCAAAGCCACTTCACAACGGTTTGTTATATATAAGAGGGAGTCAAGTCAAGTCATGCTATATTAATCTACATTTCTCTGTAATCAATAATACAATACAAAATTATGCATATATAGAATGTATAGTAAACTCCTGGAGAACTGGAGAAGAGAAAAAATACTAAATAGTGTAGTGTACTGAAAAGGTAGCTGGACACATTAGATGTAAAGTCAATATTTATGTAGTATAAGGAATGGCGCTCCAGTAAAATTTCTAGAGTTGTCCAGCAATCTTGTCCAGGTTTTTGCTCACTAATTATTCAGCTACGTTTACACATATAGAAAAAAGTCTGGAGGCTTTGGCAAATGAATTAATTTTTTCTTTAACTTTTAACTTAGAATTTCTTTCCCATGAAAAATTCTCCAGAGAGTCATTCCTGGAAAGTATCAAGCATGAGTTTTTTTAGTATCTAGATTACCTTATTTCGCTCGTTAACCTTTTTTTCTTTTATCCAGTCGTCAATCAGTGCATTTCTTATTTCTCCTTCTGGACAAACTGAAGTGACATTCACATGTCTCTGTGATTTATTTATTGATTGTTCACTCTTCTTTAACAACAAATTGGTCAAGAGGACGTTGTCACTATTTACTAATTAAAACTCTCTTCTTATACACGACACACATTTCTTATTTTTTGCACGTGCTTCTATTGATTCGTACAATGAGCAAAGAAGTTTTTAAGTGGACTACTCAACAAGAAAGTTGGGCAAATAAGTAAAGTACGTAAGAAATGCTACACGCCTTCTGCCAATTTTGCAATTTATTGAATATCTTTAGGTGAATGAGATGAGAATGATAAAAAATGTTTGTGTTGATTAGTTTTATAGAAAATATTTTGCAACCTTCGGAGAATGTGAGAGACTGGCACTGCTTTTTTCATGGCCTACATTTTATTTACTATTCCGGAAACTCTGGAGGAAGCAAAGTGCTCACTTCTGGAAATGTTAGACTCTTCTATGTAAAAGCTACTGTTTTATTACTACATAAGTTTTATGCTATATAGTATAGTCAAAAGTATTTAGTATAGCTATATAGTTGAGATGACACAGTGACATAAAGCTAAATGGAATTTGTACACAATGAGAAACAATTAGATCACAGTAGGATCCTATAAGCTGAAGGACGCATTGAGTTTAGTATATATGCAAAATTAATTAGAAAATGGACCAGTAATTATTTTATTAATTTACAAATTTAATAAATGTTATAATGTATTAATTTATATCTTGATGAGAATTTCACTTGCAAACCTAAAGCTAAAAGAAAATTGTTAGAAGCAAAACAGTGTATTACAACTGTTAAATTAATTACTTTTGCGATTCCGTTCATCAAACATTTCTTCAATGGCTTATAACTCGCACAGTTATTATCACTCGTCAATTTATTTTTCTGATCTTCAAATGCAATAGAATTTAGTTTAATACTAATTGAGATTTTTATAGTTAACTTTACTTTTAGCACAGTGTTTGATAACAGCAGTAACTTTTGGAGCTGCATTAGCTGGAAATATATTTGAGACCATTGAGCCAACGTCTTTTGGAGGCATTCCATTAGCATCAATCTAAAAATCATTAAAGTTTCTTAATATACTTAATACAAAATATAATTAATGCATTTAAGTCAAGTCTTACGAATCCTAATGCTCTAAACATGCAGACGCCATAACACTACAATACAAAAAATTTGACATTAAATATTAACTTTTAAATGACATCTGAGAAAAGTACCAAATTCTTGTCACTAGTCCATGAGACACCGTCTTGCATAAAACTCTTACATTGCATAGTAGCTTGGGCCAAATTGGGAATTTTTAGATCTTGCCCTTTGCATTTTAGCATAGAAGGCATTCCACTCTTTTTTCCACCATTCTGAAATCCAACAGCAGTATACAATAAAATAACAAAATCTGTCTTATAAACTCTGAATGTTTTAGAATAAGAAATAACTTACAACAGTAGCAATAAGGCAGAAGAATCCCAACAACACGAAATGGCGCAATAAAACGCTATTCATTTTCTCTATTTTATTTTTGATATGCTATATGCTCTTGCTTCAGTTTAGAAAGTTGAAAAAAATCAAACTCTCTGGCCCACCTGAATTTATAAGCTAGCTAGACAATTAGCTTTGATGCTGAGTAGTGATAAGAATCAGGGAAACAATTATCTTACATTTAGTTTCATGGAGAGTTTTGGATAACAATGCAGTAGTAAATAATTAGTACGCACATTAGCAAATTCTCACGTGAGTCGCATTTTCATTTAATAACAATATGTCAACAATGATTTTGGCTTTTCATGCACGCAACCGGAAGTCAACTAATGGATAGTCACCTCTGCAAGCTATTATAACGCCATAAGAGAATAAAAGCCACCAAAATATATACACCAGCAAAAAAAGTTGCTCCAGGTAGGAATCGAACCTAGAACCTTGTACTTCTAAAGAGGATACTCTACCACTAAGCCAAGTAGCCTTGCCTTAAATGTCGTTTTTGTTTTATATACGTTATTAAATATTATTCTATCTGATGAAATGTTGCAAGTTTATGTCGAAGGCCAAACTTTGAATATCAATAAAAATGAGACAATTTATTTCTATAGACCTTTAGCACATTATGTAATCTATTTTGACATAAACCCATCAAGATTTTAATTTACTTCTGTAAAATTCTCATTACTTCCGCATAGCTACTATATCCACTATCCCATAAATTAACTGTTACATTTTTAGTCTCGTGCCAACTCGCCACATTGCTACATTTTTAGGTATAGAAAAATGTGCAATATGTCTAGCACCAAATCATGGCTCAGCTTTTCCATCTGTCAATATTCCTCTTTACAATTTTCTGTTCTCCAGTAAATTCTCTATTTGACTACATCTGTGAAGAAGAGCAATTGTTCAAGCCTTATATTCACATGTTTAATGGGAAAAATGGAAAAAAATTTGTTGAGAGAGGTCCTGGCTTCTATGAAGTCTCTACTTTATCAGGTTTTCTACTTCATACTATAAATTACTTCTTTAATTATATAAACCTAATTAATACTAATTAACATAGACGTCTACATTTGCATCAATTGGCCCAACATACTTATATTTCCAACGTACGGGAGATTTAGGAGAAGTCTATGAGTCTCCAGCATTTAGTATTTTCTCACATAATTGTCAACTTTATAATGTGTATCCACGTCCAGGCTCAACTCATCTCAAATTAGAAAAACAACTAATGGCCATTTTGCTTATTGGAGACTCAAGTGATTATCGTCGTTCAGCTCTACAAAGATTTACAGCTCCACATTATAATCAAGAGAAAAAGTACTATGAGAATGTGACGTCACTAATGATAATTGGTGATGCAGAATGTACATTAGAAAAAGGAGATGGTGGCAAAAGAGTAGAGCTCAAAATTAGACCAGAACCTTCAGCTAATTTGAAGGATGAGAATTTTTATTGTGTCTTGCCCTACAGGACAATTACAGGTATATATAATTTTAATTAATTGCTCTAGTTGGATTTGAACTCGCGACTATTTTTTAATACAGATGCAGCTCATCAAGAAGCCTTAAGAAACAACGCAGCCCTAAGAACCAAAATTTGTGACAAGCCATACAAATTCGATGGGTCAATGTCACCAACTTTAGACAATTTAAAATCATCAATTGAAGCTGAACCACTAATAAATGTTCCAGGAGACTTGCAACAACTCCAAGACTCAATTTCCAGAATACTCAAACCTCTGGAGTCTCGAAAACAAAATTTGGAGAATAAATTAAATGATGCATCTACCAAAGCATCAGAGAAGCCGAGATTAGAAAAACAAATTGAGAAAATTTCGACTCAAATCACTAAAGAAAATTCTCGCATGACTCATGCAACTAATTTGTCTACAGACGGCAATAAACTATTGACTGACACAAAATCTGAATTGGCAGCTCTAGAAACTAAATTGGCTGCAGTCAAATCTGCTAATAATGATAGCTCAAATGTTGCAAAAGAATTGGACAATTTAAAAGCTGCATCACCACTCGACTTAATTGCTATCGAAGCCAAGGAAAAAGAATTAAAGGACAAAATTAAAATTGAGCATGATGCAGCTAAAGATTATTCGCAAACTAAATCAGATCTGGAGATTAAATTCCAAACAGCACAAATTAAATTAGCTGCTGCACGAAAAGCTGCGAAAACTTTTACGTCTTTAAAAGAGCCAGCGTTGCCTAATTTAATTAAGATCACTGATTGTCGTCCATTGCCGAAAGTTGAAGGTGAATTAATTTTTTTAATTAAGGACTTAATTATATAATTAATTAAAATATTTTTATAGAGGAATGCAGTAAAGGAAAACCTGACGCGCAACGCGCTTGTGATTTAACATCAGCAGGGTTAGGACTAATGGAATTTGATGATGCAAAATGGGGCGTTGATAAATGGAAAGATGAAATTTTGAATTTGATCGAAAGTACTTTTAGCCACGCTTGTTTTCGACTTTCGAAAGAATTCGCAAGGACTATAAATCGAATTATGAGATTCTATCTTACTGGCACAGATTTTATTCGATGTAAGTTTCGACATTTTTCGAAATACTAATTTGTAGAATTCGAAGCATTATTATTTAAATTGAAATTTAGCTAATGCACCAGTGTCGACAAATGTCACAAATTCGACAGTAAGTTCAACTACAACACCAGCACCAAAAATTAATGTAACAACATCAATTCCTGTGCCATCTTCTACACCAAATCCAGTGTCATCTTCTACACCAGCGCCTATAACAACAACAACAACAACGACGACGACTACTACAACTACTCCTCCACCTACTATTCAAGCTGGTCCACCATGTCGAGATCCAAATGTGACAAGTATGCACCAGAATTTTTCAAGTTGGCATTTTTTACATTTCCAAATTTATTTTAGGTCGATCCGGTTGTAATGAGCTTTGCATTAGAAACTACAACACTAAAACTCCATGTATTGGACCCAGCATACTTCCTGATGATAATTGGTTCAATTTTTATAAACATGCTAAAATTGGTTCACAATCTAATAAACTGAAATTTTGATATTTTTTTTGTAGTTTTGTTGATGAAGCCGATTGTGTTAAACATACACCAGGTTTATTTTTCAATTATTTTTGATCCACTTTTAAATAACCTTTGACCAACCTTCCAATTATTTTCGACGACCTCCTATTGCAGGTTGTGACCCTAAAACTTGTCAAACTTATGGGTTTATCTGCCATCCGTCAACATGTATGACGATTCCACCACCAGGTCGAAAGAAAAGAGATCTTAGTTTATTTCTTGAACGATGGCGTCGACAAACTCAAACTACGCCTATCACCAATTTCTTCTAACTCGACAACAACTCCAAATCCCATCAACACCAATTCTTCAAATATATCTTCTTCACCTGAAATCTCAGAATATAATGGCAGACCATTTTGGAAAAATGTAAGCCGGAATAAAAAACATGAGTCAATTTATTACTAAACTGGCGTAATTTCTTATTTAGGTAATTGAAGCTTTGAAAATCTGTAAGAAGAATGGCGACAGACTTTTATTTCGACAGGAGCCAATAGTAAAGCTGAAATAAACTTACAATTAATTATGACTAATTAAAATTATTTTTTATATAGGGTAGTGGCCGCTATGTATTTATAAGTCAATCCTGAAAAGGAAGTTTTTAAATATTTGGAGCAAGCTGATAATGAGTTTACTTTTAATTGGGTAATTGATATGAATTGGAAAATATTTGCTACAGTACTAGGTAAATAAATTCTGCTCACCTTTTATGAATTTATAATTTAATTTACTAAGCTAATTTTTTTCTAGGCTTTTGTATGCCGTCGTACGAACCAAAAAAGAATTTAATAACTTCGAGATTCTATGCGTTATACACTGAAGAATTTCTTATTCCTCTGAGAGAAACTTGGTAAGCTTAAAAAAAAGCTTGAATTTCTACTATCAACAATTAATTCTAAAATTTTTTGTCCAGGGTGAACTACAAAGATAATTTAGTCTTTGATTTTCTCCTGGGTCAATTTAAACATGGAGATGCCGAATTCTGGACTGACAATTGTCTAGAAGCAAGTTACATTTACGCCAAATCAGAAGAGCACAGGCCGCCTAGAGCTTTACTAGTTAATAGTGGAACAGAAAATAATTATTTTGTTAATGGGAAATTTGCTGGTTACTCTGGTCGATATGTTAGACCTTCGTCATTTCGACCCAAAAATGTAAAATCTTCTCGTTCTAAAATTAACCAACAGTGAAGAAAAATACGGCATTTTTTTACATCTGGATCATTATTATTAAGATCTTCGGCTTTTTTCTTATATGACTTTATAATCTTAACTAATTAGGAACTAACTCATATGTTGCAATAATAAGTAACCATTTTTATATATAATCACTGTGTACTTTGGGTATAAAGTTTTGTGACTTTTATATATTTATATATCTCTTATGAATTATTGTATAGAGAGTCAATAAAAATCAAATGGTAGCTTTGATTAATGATGACGTCATTCATTTCCTGTATTAAATTCTATTTTGCATTGAAGTATATAACACTTTAGTACCAAGCACAAATCTCATTTAGTCTCATTTCTATACAATTCTTCTATGAATCTTACAACTTAGGTCTGTGATTAAAAAAATGAAAATCTCCATCAAATCTTATTATCAACTTTTAATATTGTGTTCAGTGGTGCTACAAATTTGAAGCTCTGTATGAAAATACATGTTGTGCAGAACCCTTTTATAAGCCTTACTTAAAATTATCTCATGGAAGACTTGATCCAGAACGAAAACATAATGAGCCAGGTTTCTATGATGTGTCTAATGAGACTGATCTTCTTGTCTGTATAAATGGACCGTAAGTAACTCTCTCAATTTACTTTCTTTCTAATTTACTAACCAAAAATCTTTACAGAGCTTTTATGTACTTTGAGCGTACAACTGACTATGGAGAAGTCTTCCAATCTCATACTGGACTAATTATCCACTCTCACAATTGCTCTTTTCATAATGGACAACCTGGCCCAGCTACAAATATAGAAAGAAGAAAAGTAAATCTTCTAACATATTAACTTAGCTATACCTATATATAGCTTATAATACTAATTTTAATTCTATATAGCTAATGGGAATAAATCTTCTGGGTCGCAGCGGCGACTTTCGCCAACCATCTTTATCAACATTCGTTGCACCAATTTACATTCCATCATCCCAATCCTATGAAAACGTCACATCATTAGTAACTTTTAATAAAGGTCAATGCTCAATTGAGCGCGGATCATCTCGCGTCAAAATTCGCATCCTTCCTTTACCTTCTGAAGAAGAATCCTACTGTCGTTTCTCTTATGGAAACATTGACACTTATTATACAGACGACTCCGTATCGTAAATTGGCACGCGACGCTTTGAGAAATGATGACTCGCTACGCTACTCAGGTTGCACTCAAATGCCTGAAGCTCCACAAGACATTGAGAATATTATACAAAATCGTAAAAATGAAATCAATGAACTTCAAAAGGAACTTAATGAGCTAACAACTTCAGATCCAACTTTAAGCACAGATGTCGATGCTTTAATTCAAGAAGTGACCAACCTTGAAAATGATTTAGCTACATCAACTAATAAAACGCGAGATCAAATCTCTGCTGATAAGAAAACTTTGGCAGATAAAAAAGTTTTATTAACAAGTGTTAAAAGATTTGCTATAGCTAATGAAAGTATTGGTGACGCATTAACAAGTTGGAATGACGTCGATCCTAAAGTTGATCCTGCGAAAGTTGTTCGTGAGAATAAAACCACAGCAAGAAAAGAACTGGAGGAAATTGTCAAGAAATGTGATAATGCTATTGGAGCCGAGAAAATTGCCCTGAGACCAGAGTTAGAAGCTAAAAAGAAATTGTATGAAGATGCAGTGACAGCGGCAAAAAGCCCGGAGCATGATTTGGGCATAGCAATAGCTAAAGCTGAAAGTGTTTTAGAAAAAGCGAGACTTGCTATTAAAATTCTAAAACGAAAAGGACCAGCGCTTCCTGTCTCTTCAGCTAATAGTGGAAATGCTACAGAGAAATCACCAACTTCAGTTTTAGGAGCTGTGCCAACAATTATTGAAGTAGCTAATGATTGTCAACCACTGCCAAAAGTTAAAGATGTTTGTGAGCAGAAGAAAGATGGGTTAAGAAAAAGGGCGTGTCAATTACTAAATATTGCAATGGGTATTAATAATCCAAGTGCTGCACCAAATCCGACAACATCTGGCGGCGTGTCGACAACTACTCCTTCACCAATTCCAACTGTGCCAACAATTACAACAACTCTTGCGCCTACAACTCCTGGTGGAAAAAGAAGACGTAAAAGAGAAGCTTCACAAGATGACGATTGGTCATCCAATTGGAGAAAAGATATTCTGGAATTAATTGGTTCCATTTTTACTAAAAGTTGTTCCAAGCTTCCAAGAACTTTTTCTACTGTACTCAATCGTATGTTGATTTATTTATATTGAAAGAGCTGCTGAAGAAACTCCAGCTACGCCCACTGGAAGTTCTTCTAAGGCATCTTGTGTGATGCCAACTTCTTCTGGTATAAATTACTATATATAATATATATTTTATGGTGTATTAAAAATGACATTTTGATTCGGTTTCTTTTTAGCTTGCACCACTTTCTGTCAAAATAATAATTGCACTGCTACAGCGTCACCAAATTGTTATGTTGATTTGGCTACTTGTGCTGCATCACTAAATGGCTGTGATCAATCGACTTGTAATGGACATATTTGTGATGTGAGTTTATNTGTCAAAATAATAATTGCACTGCTACAGCGTCACCAAATTGTTATGTTGATTTGGCTACTTGTGCTGCATCACTAAATGGCTGTGATCAATCGACTTGTAATGGACATATTTGTGATGTGAGTTTATGTACTGGATTAACTACGCCGCCGCCAATTGTAGTTACAACACCAGCTCCTATAACGACAACGCCAAGTTCTCAGACAACACCAAATCCTGGTGCAACGACACCAAGTTCAGTAACGACGCCAAATCCTGTCACAACACCAAATCCTACTACTCAACCAGCAGGAAAAAGAAGAAGGAGGCAATCAACTTGTGCACCATCTCCTAACACAGGTTGGTGTATACTAAAATTGGTTCAGAAATGTCATACTTAACTACTGTGCCAACTTTGTATTTTTCAAAACATGAAATTGTAATTGAAACTGATGTATATATATATTCAAAGCATTTTTAGTTCAATTTAATGCAAATGTATTGTATATGATATTTTGGCTCCGTGGGCACAAGTCTGAGGGAGTATGAATAAATACTTACTTACTTAATACTTACTTACTAACTTTGTATTTTTCAGATTGCCCCCAATTTTGTCAAACAAATGGCCCATGTCTCAGCACAACAAGTCAACCTTGCTTTTTGGATGAAAAGGCCTGCTTGGCTTCTTCAAATAGTTGTGACGCAGCCACTTGTGCCAATTTAATTTGCAATGTTAACATTTGTGCTGCTCCTCCTGCGGCTACAACTCCATCACCACCAGTTCAAACTACACCAAATCCCAATCCTGGTGTAACAACTCAGTCACCATCTACAGGAAATTCAACAGCTGCACCAACAAATAACACAACAAGTCATAAACCGTCACCAGCAGAAGATCAACCACGCCCATTTTGGAGATCTATTAAACAAGCTCTTGAGGATTGTCGTAAAGATGCTCAACCCTTAATTTTTAAATCTAGACCTGGCGTAAGTTAATTAATATCTTAAGACACTAATTAGTTAATTTAATTTCTTTTGAACTTAATTATAGAAAAAAGGAAAGTACGATTTTTTCCAAGTCCTACCCGACGGCCAAGAACGACGACGAGAAATTCTCTTCCATATGGAGCAAGCTGACAACGAATTCGATTTTAATTGGGCAATTGACATGAATTGGAAAATGTTTGCAACAGTTCTCGGTCTCTGTATGCCAAGCTATGGTAAATAAATTAAGAGCCCAAAAAATT